>JABUOV010000101.1:60000-122146 GCA_025617405.1 Perca schrenkii | reverse complement strand
CTGCCCCCATGCTCTGTTGTAGATGTTAATGAAAGCCCCATTAACCATATGCAGTGCACCCGTCCATATGATGCACATTGCACACAGCATTTGGGTGATATAAATGTAAGATGATTGCAGAAGTGGCATTTATCTGTGTTTTTGTTTATTGTTTTTAAAGAAATGGCAGAGCAGATTCTGAAAACAAATCCAGTGTAGCAGGGTTTACATTTTTATGATGTAAATTGAGGGAGCAAAAGCAGTATCGGCTCCAAATATCACCTCAAGAAAATCGGCAGCCCGTATCGGTCATCGGCTAAGATTGATGAAAAAAAATCGGCATTGACCCTTAAAAATCCATATCGGCCAATCCCTATTTAAATCTCAGCATCAACAGCAGCTGCCTGCACATGTTGTCATCGGGAATGGATTGAATCGCTCTGCTGGTGTAGAAGCTGTCTGTAGAGACCAGCGTTACCTCTGCTGGTGTTGAAGCTGTCTGTAGAGACCAGCGTTACCTCTGCTGGTGTAGAAGCTGCCTGTAGAGACCAGCGTTACCTCTGCTGGTGTAGAAGCTGTCTGTAGAGACCAGAGTTACCTCTGCTGGTGTAGAAGCTGTCTGTAGAGACCAGCGTTACCTCTGCTGGTGTAGAAGCTGCCTGTAGAGACCAGCTTTATCTCTACTGGTGTTGAAGCTGCCTGTAGAGACCAGCGTTACCTCTGCTGGTGTTGAAGCTGTCTGTAGAGACCAGCTTTATCTCTGCTGGTGTTGAAGCTGCCTGTAGAGACCAGCGTTACCTCTGCTGGTGTAGAAGCTGCCTGTAGAGACCAGCTTTATCTCTGCTGGTGTTGAAGCTGCCTGTAGAGACCAGCGTTACCTCTGCTGGTGTTGAAGCTGTCTGTAGAAACCAGCGTTACCTCTGCTGGTGTAGAAGCTGCCTGTAGAGACCAGCGTTACCTCTGCTGGTGTTGAAGCTGCCTGTAGAGACCAGCGTTACCTCTGCTGGTGTTGAAGCTGCCTGTAGAGACCAGCGTTACCTCTGCTGGTGTTGAAGCTGTCTGTAGAGACCAGCGTTACCTCTGCTGGTGTTGAAGCTGTCTGTAGAGACCAGCGTTACCTCTGCTGGTGTTGAAGCTGTCTGTAGAGACCAGAGTTACCTCTGCTGGTGTAGAAGCTGTCTGTAGAGACCAGCGTTACCTCTGCTGGTGTAGAAGCTGCCTGTAGAGACCAGCGTTACCTCTGCTGGTGTTGAAGCTGCCTGTAGAGACCAGCTTTATCTCTGCTGGTGTTGAAGCTGCCTGTAGAGACCAGCGTTACCTCTGCTGGTGTTGAAGCTGCCTGTAGAGACCAGCGTTACCTCTGCTGGTGTTGAAGCTGCCTGTAGAGACCAGCGTTACCTCTGCTGGTGTTGAAGCTGTCTGTAGAGACCAGCGTTACCTCTGCTGGTGTTGAAGCTGTCTGTAGAGACCAGCGTTACCTCTGCTGGTGTTGAAGCTGCCTGTAGAGACCAGCGTTACCTCTGCTGGTGTTGAAGCTGCCTGTAGAGACCAGCGTTACCTCTGATGGTGTAGAAGCTGCCTGTAGAGACCAGCGTTATCTCTGCTGGTGTTGTCTGGGTCCTGATGTCTGAGTCCTGATGTCAGGGTCCTGATGGTCCTGATGTCTGGGTCCTGATGGTCCTGATGTCTGGGCCCTGATGTCTGGGTCCTGATGGTCCTGATGTCTGGGTCCTGATGTCTGGGTCCTGATGGTCCAGATGTCTGGCTCCTGATGTCAGGGTCCTGATGGTCCTGATGTCTGGGTCCAGATGGTCCTGATGTCAGGGTCCTGATGGTCTGGGTCCTGATGGTCCTGATGTCTGGGTCCTGATGGTCCAGATGTCTGGGTCCAGATGTCTGGGTCCTGATGTCAGGGCCCTGATGGTCCAGATGTCTGGGTCCTGATGTCTGGGTCCTGATGTCTGGGTCCTGATGGTCCTGATTGTACTGATGGTCCTGATGGTCCTGATGGTCCTGATGTCTTGGTCCTGATGGTGTTGATGGTGTTGATGGTCCTGATGTCTGGGTCCTGATGGTCCTGATGTCTGTGTCCTGATGGTCCTGATGTCTGGGTCCAGATGTCTGGGTCCTGATGTCTGGGTCCTGATGGTCCAGATGTCTGGGTCCTGATGGTCCTGATGTCTGGGTCCAGATGTCTGGGTCCTGATATCTGGGTCCTGATGGTCCAGATGTCTGGGTCCTGATGGTCCTGATGTCTGGGTCCTGATGGTCCTGATGTCTGGGTCCAGATGTCTGGGTCCTGATGTCTGGGTCCTGATGGTCCTGATGTCTGGGTCCTGATGATCCAGATGTCTGGGTCCTGATGGTCCTGATGTCTGGGTCCAGATGTTTGGACCAGGATCCAGATGTTTTACGTCCAGATGCCCCCCCCCCCCTGTCTCTCAGGAGCGCGTGCAGAAGAGTTTTCCTCATCCGATCGATAAGTGGGCAATCGCTGACGCTCAGGCTGCCATCGAGAAGAGGAAGAGGAGGAACCCTCTGGCCCTGCCCGTTGACAAGATCCACCCGCTGCTCAAGGTATCTTCATCACTACTACCTTCATCTTCATCACTACTACCTCCCTCTTCATTACTACTACCTTCATCATTATTACCTTCATCAGTACTACCTTCATCTTCATCACTACTACCTCCCTCTTCATCACTATTACCTTCATCACTACTACCTTCATCTTCATCACTACTACCTTCATATTAATCACTACTACCTTCCTCTTCATCACTACTACCTTCATCACTACTACCTTCATCTTAATCACTACTACCTCCCTCTTCATCACTACTACCTTCATCACTATTACCTTCATCACTACTACCTCCCTCTTCATCACTTCTACCTTCATCTTCATCACTACTACCTCCCTATTCATCACTTCTACCTTCATCTTCATCACTACTACCTCCCTCTTCATCACTACTACCTTCATCTTCATCACTACTACCCCCCTTCTCATCACTATTACCTCCCTTTTCATCAACATCAGTATTACCATGGCCACTGTGTCTCAGCCCTACCCTACCCCTAACCCCTCTGAGGTCCACCCCCTTGGTGTAATCCTGGACCCTCTCCTTCCATACTCACATCACATCTATCACCAAACATGCCTTTCTTAATCTCAAAAACATCTCCAGACTCCGGCCATCACTCTCTGACTCCATGGCAGAAACCCTCATTTATGCTTTCATAACCTCCTGGTTGGAGTCGTGTCTGGGGTCCCCAGGAAAACCCTAGACAGGCTCCAGTATGTCCAAAACTCTGCCACCAAGGTCCTCACCCACACCAAGACCTGGCAGCACATAACCACAGCCCTCATCCACCTTCACTGGCTCCCAATCAAGTCCTGCATCAAATAAGAAATCCTCCTTCTCACCGAAAAATCCCTCCATACCCTTGCCCCACAGTACCTCTCAGACCTCCTCCATACCCTGGCCCCACAGTACCTCTCAGACCTCCTCCATACCCTGACCCCACAGTACCTCTCAGACCTCCTCCATACCCTGGCCCCACAGTACCTCTCAGACCTCCTCCATACCCTGGCCCCACAGTACCTCTCAGACCCCCTCCATACCCTGGCCCCACAGTACCTCTCAGACCTCCTCATACCCTGGCCCCACAGTACCTCTCAGACCTCCTCCATACCCTGGCCCCCACAGTACCTCTCAGACATCCTCCATACCCTGGCCCCCACAGTACCTCTCAGACCTCCGCATACCCTGGCCCCCACAGTACCTCTCAGACCTCCTCCATACCCTGGCCCCACAGTACCTCTCAGACCTCCTCATACCCTGGCCCCACAGTACCTCTCAGACCTCCTCCATACCCTGGCCCCACAGTACCTCTCAGACCTCCTCCATACCCTGGCCCCACAGTACCTCTCAGACCTCCATACCCTGGCCCCACAGTACCTCTCAGACTTCCATACCCTGGCCCCACAGTACCTCTCGGACCTCCTCCATACTCTGGCTCCACAGTACCTCTCAGACCTCCTCCATACCCTGGCCCCGCAGTACCTCTCAGACCTCCTCCATACCCTGGCACACAGTACCTCTCAGACCTCCTCCATACCCTGGCCCCACAGTACCTCTCAGACCTCCTCATACCCTGGCCCCACAGTACCTCTCAGACCTCCTCCTTACCCTGGCCCCACAGTACCTCTCAGACCTCCTCCATACCCTGGCCCCACAGTACCTCTCAGACCTCCTCCATACCCTGGCCCCACAGTACCTCTCAGACCTCCTCCATACCCTGGCCCCACAGTACCTCTCAGACCTCCATACCCTGGCCCCACAGTACCTCTCAGACCTCCATACACTGGCCCCACAGTACCTCTCAGACCTCCTCCATACCCTGGCTCCAGAGTACCTCTCAGACCTCCTCCATACCCTGGCCCCACAGTACCTCTCAGACCTCCTACATATCCTGGCCCCACAGTATCTCTCAGACCTCCTCCATACCCTGGCCCCACAGTACCTCTCAGACCTCCTCCATACCCTGGCCCCACAGTACCTCTCAGACCTCCTCCATACCCTGGCCCCACAGTACCTCTCAGACCTCCTCCATACTCTGGCCCCACAGTACCTCTCAGACCTCCTCATACCCTGGCCCCACAGTACCTCTCAGACCTCTTCCATACCCTGGCCCCACAGTACCTCTCAGACATCCTCCATACCCTGGCCCCACAGTACCTCTCAGACCTCCTCATACCCTGGCCCCACAGCACCTCTCAGACCTCCTCCATACCCTGGCCCCACAGTACCTCTCAGACCTCCTCATACCCTGGCCCCACAGTACCTCTCAGACCTCCTCCATACCCTGGCCCCACATTACCTCTCAGACCTCCTCCATACCCTGGCCCCACAGTACCTCTCAGATCTCCATACCCTGGCCCCACAGTACCTCTCAGACCTCCATACCCTGGCCCCACACAGTACCTCTCAGACCTCCTCCATACCCTGGCTCCACAGTACCTCTCAGACCTCCTCCATACCCTGGCCCCGCAGTACCTCTCAGACCTCCTCCATACCCTGGCACACAGTACCTCTCAGACCTCCTCCATACCCTGGCCCCCACAGTACCTCTCAGACCTCCTCATACCCCTGGCCCCACAGTACCTCTCAGACCTCCTCCTTACCCTGGCCCCACAGTACCTCTCAGACCTCCTCCATACCCTGGCCCCACAGTACCTCTCAGACCTCCTCCATACCCTGGCCCCACAGTACCTCTCAGACCTCCTCCATACCCTGGCCCCACAGTACCTCTCAGACCTCCTCCATACCCTGGCCCCACAGTACCTCTCAGACCTCCATACCCTGGCCCCACAGTACCTCTCAGACCTCGATACCCTGGCTCCAGAGTACCTCTCAGACCTCCTCCATACCCTGGCTCCAGAGTACCTCTCAGACCTCCTCCATACCCTGGCCCCACAGTACCTCTCAGACCTCCTACATATCCTGGCCCCACAGTACCTCTCAGACCTCCTCCATACCCTGGCCCCACAGTACCTCTCAGACCTCCTCCATACCCTGGCCCCACAGTACCTCTCAGACCTCCTCCATCCATATACCCCACCCCAAAACCTGCGGTCCTCAGACGCTGGCCTGCTCTCCGTTCCCCACACCAGACTCTGTATCTTCGGAGACAGAGTTGCAGCCCCATCCCTCTGGAACACCTGAAACACCCTCCCTGCTATATCCCACCATATATATATATATATATATATATATATATATATATATATATATATATATATATATATACATACCCTATTTGGTTACCCATGATGCCTTGTGTCCCTGTGTTGTCAGGAGGTGTTACCCATGATGCCTTGTGTCCCTGTGTTGTCAGGAGGTGTTACCCATGATGCCTTGTGTCCCTGTGTTGTCAGGAGGTGTTACCCATGATGCCTAGTGTCCCTGTGTTGTCAGGAGGTGTTACCCATGATGCCTTGTGTCCCTGTGTTGTCAGGAGGTGCTGGGCTATAAGATCGACCACCAGGTCTCTGTGTACATGGTGGCCGTGTTGGAGTACATCTCTGCTGACATCCTGAAGCTGGCAGGAAACTACGTCAGGAACATTCGGCACTACGAGATCTCGCAGCAGGACATCACCGTGGCCATGTGTGCTGACAAGGCACGCACACACACACACACACACACACACATTACAGACAGACAAAAAACTGTCACAAACTGCAGTAAAGACCCTTAATGAGACCGATTCTGAATGAGCTCTATACATGCCCAAAGAATGCTTCTAAAAGCTGAATAATACCGAAATATCACGTCTTAATCTGAAGACTATATATTCAGAAAAAGGTTTTATTCTGAATATCCAAACAGAACATGCTGTTTCCATGACATGTTTCACACAATATTTTATATTCTATTTAATATGTTTTCACAGAATATTATCACATTCTGAATAAAAGTGGAATAATTAGTGTGCAATGTTAAGAACTTTAACATTGGAACCATCAGTGATTTGACTTTATGAATGAACTACAGCTGTCAAAAAGAACGCTATAATAACCAGTTAACACTAAACCCTGTAATGTTGTGGATGGCTCGCAGAAACAGAAATGGAAAAAGAAAAGGGTCTTTTGAATGTCTGTGTCTCACCTGTCTCTCTCTCACCTGTCTGTCTGTGTGTCTCTCACCTGTCTCTCTCTCCTGTCTGTGTCTCTCTGTCTGCCTGTCTCTCTCACTTGTCTGTCTCTCTCACCTGCCTGTCTGTGTGTGTCTGCCTGTCTCTCTCTGACCTGTCTGTGTGTCTTTCTGTCTGCCTGTCTATCTCTGACCTGTCTGTCTGTGTGTGTGTCTGCCTGTCTCTCTCTGACCTGTCTGTGTGTCTCTCTGTCTGCCTGTCTCTCTCTGACCTGTCTGTCTGTGTGTGTCTGCCTGTCTCTCTCCGACCTGCCTGTCTGTGTGTGTGTCTGCCTGTCTCTCTCACCTGTCTGTGTGTGTGTCTGCCTGTCTCTCTCACCTGTCTGTGTGTCTCTCTGTCTGCCTGTCTCTCTCTGACCTGTCTGTCTGTGTCTCAGGTGCTGATGGACATGTTCCACCAGGATGAGGAGGACATCAGTGGCTTCCCTCTGATGGACGAGGAGCCGTCAGCCAATGAGGAGCAGAGTTACTACGAGCTGGTGCGGAGCTTCATGTCTGAGGGCCGCCAGTACCTGAGAACTCTCAACCTGCTGATCAAGGTGTTCAGAGAGCCAATCAGCTGCAGCCACAGGCTCTTCTCCCAGCACGTACGTACTGCCTGCCTGTCTGTCTCTCTGTGTCTGTCTCACTGAAGCTGTTGGGTTAGCTGTCTGTCTGTAACCTGTCTGTGTGTAACATGTCTGTCTGTAACCTGTCTGTCTGTCAGGATGTGGACAGTATCTTCAGCAGGATCGTAGATATCCATGAGGTGACGGTGAAGCTGTTGGGTCTGATCGAGGACACGGTGGAGATGACAGACGAAGGGAGTCCTCATCCTCTGGTGGGGAGCTGCTTCGAGGACCTGGCAGAGGTACCTGTCTGTCTCTCTACCTGTCTGTCTATTTACCTGTCTGTCTGTCTACCTGTCTGTCTATCTGTCTGTGTGTGTGTGTCTGTGTGTGTGTGTGTCTCTTTGTATATGTGTGTCTCTGTATGTGTGTGTGTGTGTGCCTATGTGTGTGTGTGTGTGTGTGTGTGTGTGTGTATGTGTGTGTGTGTGTGTGTGTGTGTGTGTGTATGTGTGGTTTGAGGATTCAATGGTTCATGTTCCTATGATGTTATCTTATACGATGAATCATAGGAAATGTTCACCAATGTTTGGAAGTTTTGTGCAAACGCTGCCTATGAAATATGACCCCAGTCAGCCTGATGGGGCGTGATTTAAGGTCAACTTTGAAAAGTCATAACTCCTCCGATTTAAAGGAAGACATCCATCTATACTAATCTCCAAATTTGCCTCAAGAACCACTAAATTCTGCCTACTGGTTTCCTGCCGTTTAAGATTTTCCGGTTGTAGTGAAAGCTGTTAGTTATCTTCGATGCAGGTTTTGGAAACCGATCCTTCGCAGCTTTTAGATTCTACTGGTCTGTGTTGGCTTGAAACCCGGCTATATTGCATCTATTTGTATTTATTCTCTTTTACCTTCTGAACTGTTAAACTTGATGTTTCTGTATCCATGTGACCCATCGCTGTGTGATTGGCTGGCAGGAGTTGGCCTTTGACCCCTATGAGACGTACGCTCAGGACACCCTCCGCTCTGGTTTCCATGAACACTTCCTGAGTCAGGTGTCCAAACCGGGAGCTGCCTTCCACCTGCAGGTAAGCCCCGCCCTCCTCTCTGACGTCACACACCTGTAGGCTCCACCCAGCTGTTCCTGTTCCTCTGCTGCAGATGATGATGATGATGATGATGATGATGATGATGATGCTTAACTGCTGTCTGTCTTCAGTCCATCTGTGAAGGTTTTAAAGAAGCTGTTCAGTACGTTCTGCCCAGACTGCTGCTCACTCCTGTTTACCACTGTCTGCACCTCTTCGAGATCCTCAAGGTGAGACAGCACACTCTCTAACACACTGTAACACACTGTAACACACACCTAACACACTTTAACACACCTCTAACACACTGTATCACACTGTAACACACTGTATCACATTGTGATACACTGTATCACACTGTATCACACTAACACACTGTAACACACTGTATCACACTGTAACACACTGTATCACATTGTAATACACTGTATCACACTGTATCACACTAACACACTGTATAACACTAACACACTGTATCACACTGTATCACACTGTATCATATTGTAATACACTGTATCACACTGTATCACACTAACACACTGTATCACACTAACACACTGTATCACACTAACACACTGTATCACACTGTAAAACACTGTATCACACTGTATCACATTGTAATACACTGTATCACACTGTATCACACTGTAATACACTGTATCACACTAACACACTGTATCACACTGTATCACACTGTATCACACTAACACACTGTAACACACTGTATCACACAGTATCACACTGTATCACACTGTATCACACTGTAGCACACTGTAGCACACTGTAGCACACTAGCACACTGTATCACCCTGTATCACACTGTAGCACACTAACACACTGTATCACACTGTAGCACACTGTATCACACTGTATCACACTATCACACTGTATCACACTGTATCACACTGTAGCACACTGTATCACACTGTAGCACACTGTATCACACTAACACACTGTAGCACACTGTAGCACACTGTAGCACACTGTATGCACACTAACACACTGTAACACACTGTATCACACTGTATCACACTAACACACTGTAACACACTGTATCACACTGTATTACACTATCACACTGAATCACACTGTAGCACACTGAATCACACTGTAGCACACTGTATCACACTGTATCACACTGTAGCACACTGTATCACACTGTAGCACACTAACACACTGTATCACACTGTATCACACTATCACACTGTATCACACTAACACACTGTAACACACTGTATCACACTGTATCACACTATCACACTGTATCACACTAACACACTGTAACACACTGTATCACACTGTATCACACTATCACACTGTATCACACTGTAGCACACTAACACACTGTATCACACTGTATCACACCTTAGCACACTAACACACTGTAACACACTGTATCACACTGTATCACACTGTAACACACTGTATCACACTAACACACTGTATCACACTAACACACTGTAACACACTGTATCACACTGTATCACACTGTAACACACTGTATCACACTGTAACACACACTGTAACACACCTCTAACACACTGTAACACACTGTAACACACTATCACACTAACACACTGTAACACACTGTATCACACTGTAACACACACTGTAACACACCTCTAACACACTGTATCACACTGTAACACACTCCATGTGTCCCAGTACCAGACTGGTGTAACCCAGCCCTCCATGTGTCCCAGTACCAGACTGGTTCCCAGTCTCAGACTGGTTCCCGTTACCAGACCAGTCTCCTGTAGACCTGGTCCTGCTCTGAGTCTTTAAGTTTTAAGCTCTTTGGCCCAGTTGAGTTAAATCTGTGAAATACCTCCAGTCATGTTGTGCAGATTATGTCAGGCCTGGGGGGAGGGGGGGGTGGGGATTACTGCTCACATGCTGTTGCTGCTGCTGGACCAAGGTCTGGGTCACACCTGGTTCTGGTCCTGGATCAGTTCTGGACCAGCTCTGCCAGATGAACAGTCTGGGTGAGCTGTCTCTGTTAGATCTTGGTAGAAGCAATGCTGCATGCTGATTGGCTCACTGACGCCGGTCAGAAAGAACAGGGGAGACACTTTGTTTCTCTCCCTATGACTCTAGAGTTACACACACACACATGCACACACACACACAAGCACGCACACAAATGCACACACACACACGCACAAACCCTTCTGTGTGTAGTGTTTTGTGTAGTGTAGTGGTGTGTCTGACTCTTTCCTCTGTGATGTTTATTCTCCGCAGCAACTGGAGGAGAAGAGTGAGGATGAGGAGGACAAAGAGTGTCTGAAACAGGCCATCACCGCTCTGCTCAACCTGCAGAGCAGCATAGAGAGGATCTGCTCCCGTAGCCTGGCCAAGAGGAGGCTCAGGTACCCAGCTACACAAACACACACTAATACACACTCCTGTACAAACACACACTCCTACACACTCCCACACACACCTGTACAAACACACACTCCTACACACTCCCACACACACCTGTACAAACACACACTCCTACACACTCCCACACACACTTGTACAAACACACACTCCTACACACTCCTGTACAAACACACTCCTACACACTCCCACACACACCTGTACAAACACACACTCCTACACACTCCCACACAGTCCTGTACAAACACACACTCCTACACACTCCCACACACTCCTGTACAAACACACACTCCTACACACTCCCACACACACCTGTACAAACACACACTAATACACACTCCCACACACACCTGTACAAACACACACTCCTACACACTCCCACACACACCTGTACAAACACACACTCCTACACACTCCCACACACACCTGTACAAACACACACTCCTACACACTCCCACACACACCTGTACAAACACACACTCCTACACACAGGGCAGCATGGTGGTCCAGTGGTTAGCACTGTGGCCTCACAGCAAGAAGGTTCTGTGTTCCCCATGTTTGCGTGGGTTTCCTCTGAGTGCTCCGGTTTCCCCCACCATCAAAAACATGTACTAGGTTCTCCAGGCAGTGCCCTTGATCAAGGCACTGGCTCAGATCTGGAGTTGGTCCCCGGGCGCTGTCATTGGCTGCCCACTGCTTCCTTGAGGGATGGGTTAAATGCAGAGAATGAATTTCGCTACATGTACGTGTATGTGACAAATAAAGTACCTTTACCTTTACCTTTACCTTTCCTACACACCTGTACAAACACACACCCCTACACACACCTGTACACTCCTACACACACCTGTACACACCTACACACTCCTGTACACTCATACACACTCCTATGCACACCTACACACACCTGTACACCCCTACACTGTACACCCCTTCACACACCTGTACACCCCTACACACTCCTGATGTTTGTTACAAGAAAACCAATACAATTTAGTATTCTGGCTGGTGGATTTCAGACTGAGTTTGTCTGTGAGTTGAGTCTAGGGACTATTTAGCTAGATCTCCAGCTCCTTTATCTTTTGTTCTGTCATCGGACTGGACAACTGAGAACAACTAGATTTAAAGAAATGATTTCATAATATATGTAATATATGTTAAAGAATCAAAGATATGCATGTAACAGAGTTCAGCTGAGTGGAACAATAAGAGCTGAGCACATGAGTCCAGTCTGAGTGTGTGGACTCCTCCCATCCTCCCTGTTTCCCTCTGGACAGAAATAGCCTGGGGGTGGGGGGGTCGACGAGGTTGTAGGTCTGAGGGGGGGTCAGAGGAAGTTTCGTCAGTACCTGGGCGGTGCTGCTGCAGCTTATTGTTCTCTCACAGAAAGAAAAGAACTCGGAGAGGAAAACTTCTGCTGTTGATGTTTTATAAAGTTTAAAGTTTCTACACTCTGATACTGAGAGGAAGGAGAGGTGGAAGGAGAGGAGGAATAAGAAGGAGGAGAAGGAGAGGACACATGGCTGGATAATCGTCAGGTGGATATGAGGACGTAGGTGACTTCACTTTCTTCTCTCTTTGTATTTTAGCTGCAGGTTGTTTGAGCCGACGGTTGGGTGTAGATTAGTCTCTCACTGCCAGCTCTGTCTCCGCGGCGCTGTGGTGCAAATCTGGCTACACCACAGATGCATTCTGGGATAGGAGAATAAATGCTCTGGGTTGTTTGCATTTCTTTAAACCAATCACAACGGTCGTGGGTGGCGCTGAGCTCCGGACACAGCGACGGTGTCTCTGCTAAATAGTCTCAGGAAGGAACTGGTTCTGGTGGAAGATTTACTCCCCGCTAAAGAAAACTCCTCATCCAGTATTACATGAAGTTAACTGTTGACACAACACAGTAACGTGAGCTATTTAAATTAGCTGATACATGGTTAAACCTCATTGGTTCTTACCAGTGGATCTCTGTGTGGACTTGGTACACAACAATCCCACCAACCAGTCCCAAAACCTCCCAGTTAGAGAGGAAATGATCTAACATATTCTTTATAAAACCTCCCAGTTAGAGAGGAAATGATCTAACATATTCTTTATAAAACCTCCCAGTTAGAGAGGAAATGATCTAACATATTCTTTATAAAACCTCCCAGTTAGAGAGATGATCTAACATATTCTTTATAAAACCTCCCAGTTAGAGAGGAGATGATCTAAACATATTCTTTATAAAACCTCCCAGTTAGAGAGGAAATGATCTAATACATCATTTATAAAAACCTCCCAGTTACAGAGGAGATGATCTAACATATTCTTTATAAAACCTCCCAGTTAGAGAGGAAATGATCTAAACATATTCTTTATAAAACCTCCCAGTTAGAGAGGAGATGATTTAACATATTCTTTATAAAACCTCCCAGTTAGAGAGGAAATGATCTAACATATTCTTTATAAAACCTCCCACTTAGAGAGGAAATGATCTAACATATTCTTTATAAAACCTCCCACTTAGAGAGGAAATGATCTAACATATTCTTTATAAAACCTCCCACTTAGAGAGGAAATGATCTAACATATTCTTATTCAATCTTTACAATCATTCCCTGAAAGAACCGAGCAGGTCTGCCTTGTTGCTCCATCTACATCTTCTTCATAACTTGATATTTTCAGCGTGTAGCTCTCTAGCTACGAGGTAGTTGTTTTCCGAAGAGAACGGAGTTTGAGAACGGTAACACTCAGAGAGAGAGAGAGAGAGAGAGGAAGTTTATCCTGGAAATGTCCTTCCGTTGATCCAGACTAGGACTTTGAGTGTCTGTTAGAGCTTTTGTTTTGAAGGAAGTGGGCAGCCTGAGCCACCAGGTGCAGTTATATATCTGTGTGAGCAGGGAGACATCGGGGAGGGATTATGGTTTTTACCAGGGCAAGAGAGACGGCATTGTTCTTTCCTTGCACTGTTTGCCTGCCAAAACTGATGAAATAAACCTCACAAAAAACCCACGCTTTCCTGGACAATGAAGGTTTTATTCCCTTTTTTTTAACTGAGTTTTTAACTCATTAATGATGGTGCGATGTGGTGAAAAATGAGTAAAACAGCAGATAGAGATCCGGGAGAGGGACAGAGCCTGACAGGTACGTCTTTCTCCTGGAAGTGGACTTCAGTTAGATACAGGCTGTTGTGAATAAGAAAGAAATCAAATGGATAAAACGGCCAGGGACCTGTTTGCCATGGTCCTGTGATGAGTACAGAACTAAAAGGTGATTGTTGGTAGTTGTCAGCCGTACCTGTATAGTGTGTCGCAGCTCTCTGGGAGATGTTCCCCGGGCGGTGGGGAGTGACAATGATCCACGGTAAAACTGCTCTGCGTTGCACTCTGAATTGCCGCCGAAAGCTGCTCTCAAAGTTTCAATTATTTCAACTTTGACCTTGTTGCCGCTCACCTTTTTAAGGCGCAACCGCTTCCAAATGCAAGACAATCACCGCGACTTAGCGTGTGGTAGTAGCGCCTCCCGGTTCCGTAAGAAATACTCAGGTCTGTTTCTGGCTGACTGGGGATTTCCACCGACCGCAGAACGTCTGCGTGTTGGCTCCGCTGCGTGCTCCGCCTTCCGTCAACACCCACCAGGTCTGGATTTGTTCGAGATCTCTTGATGCAGAGCTCTCCGGTGTCCGGCAACAACAGCAGCTCTGCGTATATCAGCTCCGGAGGGCTGCGGACCGCCGGAGCTGTGCTTTAGTCGTTCTGCAGTCGTTCTGCAGTCAGTGGAAATACACACATTGACTTTAATGGAAACCTAATGACTCCGCCGCCGTTCGGGAGCGGATCCGCAGACGTTCGGCAACCGGTGGAAATTAGCAGTGAGCTTCGGGGTGTTCAACAGGCCTGGCAAGAAGTGGAAGGGCTAGAACATCCTGTCAGTTTTCAAAATAAACTCCCTGTGCAGACTCCAGATCATAGATCACTTCACATCACTATTTAACAACTGAAACCGAGACACTAATCTGTGATCCGCGTCGTTCACAACTAGATTAAACGGAAAGAACATTGAACTCTGTAGACTAGAAGCCCAAATATCCAGGAATAATGTAAGCAGAACGCTCTGAGGTGTGGCATGATGCACGGCGGACGGCAGAACAAAACCACGCCGCAGCCAGAACGCTGTGCACCTGTGCCTGGTGGGATTTCAGGGTTAGACCCAGCGGCCACTTAGCCTAGACATCTAGACGCACCCTAGTGGCAGCAAATTAATTTAGCAGCCAGGGGGGTCTAGGCACTCTCCGTTGGCTTGCGAGCTGAAAAAAACAAATTTTGGTCAGGCCAATCACATGGTGTATAGAGTGGGTGGGCGGGGCTTATGGCTGCTGCTGCTGCTGGTGAACAGAGGTCTTCTGGAAGAGTTGGAGTTCAGCTTTTTTTTGAGAAAAGAACAAAGAACGGCACTGAAGTCATTCTTAAAAAAGGAAGATGTGTTCGGAGTTTTGCCGATATGGCAAAAGTTTAATCTATCAACTAGCTTTGCTACCTTCTTCTTTGCAGAAGGGAATTTGAAAGAACCATTTTATCCCGCCCCTCGGATTGAGCTCTGTCAATGGTGAGTTCCCAGACCCAACATCTGGATGTGGCGCTGGCTTGTAAGGCTAGCGGCCACCGTTACCCTGGGTTATAACAAAGTGGGCGGCTGTTCCCTGCTCTACCTTTTCACCGAAGTAGATTCCTAGTCAACTAGGACCCAGCGTTCCAGCCCGCTGTTGGGCTCTTTCTCTACAAGCCATGCAGCGTAAAAACACAGAGAACCAGCCAGTGGACCCACTCACCACATTGCTCACAGAAAACAAGCCAAACAAAGCTAGATAGCAATGCAATAGCAATGCAATAGCAATGTAATAGCAATGTAATAGCAATGTCCTTAATTTCCTTAAAGATAAATAAAGTATCTCTGTCTATGTGCTTTGTGTGGATGAAGCATGAAGTTTAAACTATGACTAATTTAATGGCTGGCTCTCTGCCTCGTAGCGTTACTACTGCGCTGCTCATTTGTTCGTAACTTGCCGCCACTCGGTTTATACAGCAGTTAGTCTGCTACCATGGTAACAGTACAAAAAACTTGTGTGGCTGTGACCCTTCTGCTGAGTAGCTGTGAATAGGACTGGCCTTTCTATCCGGTCAGTTTCTGAGGTGTTAACATAGCTGAGGGGTTTAGCTGTAAACTGATTAGTTGCTGCTGAGGAACACACCGTCCTCTTCTCTCACACACACACATACATACACACATACACACATACATACATACATACATACATACACACATACAGTGGGGCAAAAAAGTATTTAGTCAGCCATCAATTGTGCAAGTTCTCCCACTTAAAAAGATTAGAGAGGCCTGTAATTTTCATCATAGGTACACTTCAACTATGAGAGACAAAATGAGAAAAGAAAATCACATTGTAGGAATTTTAATGAATTTATTGGTAAATTCCTCAATAAAATAAGTATTTGGTCACCTACAAACAAGCAAGATTTCTCGCTCTCACAGACCTGTAACTTCTTCTTTAAGAGGCTCCTCTGTCCTCCACTCGTTACCTGTATTAATGGCACCTGTTTGAACTTGTTATCAGTATAAAAGACACCTGTCCACAACCTCAAACAGTCACACTCCAAAATCCACTATGGCCAAGACCAAAGAGCTGTCAAAGGACACCAGAAACAAAATTGTAGACCTGCACCAGGCTGGGAAGACTGAATCTGCAATAGGTAAGCAGCTTGGTGTGAAGAAATCTACTGTGGGAGCAATTATTAGGAAATGGAAGACATAAAAGACCACTGATAATCTCCCTCGATCTGGGGTTCCACGCAAGATCTCACCCCCCAGGGTCAAAATGATCACAAGAACGGTGAGCAAAACTCCCAGAACCACACGGGGGGACCTAGTGAATGACCTGCAGAGAGCTGGGACCAAAGTAACAAAGGCAACCATCAGTAACACACTACACCGCCAGGGACTCAAATCCTACAGTGCCAGACGTGTCCCCCTGCTTAAGCCAGTACATGTCCAGGCCCGTCTGAAGTTTTCTAGAGAGTAGGGTTTAATCCCGGGAAACGGGATTCCCGGGAAATCTGATCAAAACCATTTCCCGGGAAAGGTTATGACGGGAAACGGGAAATAAAATAAAATAAAAAAAGGCAAGGAGTAGGTGTCTATTATTCTCACACGGTAACGTTGATGCAGGCGACGGTAGCTACGGTAATACAGGCTCCCTAAATCATTACACAGGCTCAATACAATCATTCATTAAAAAAGAAGAAGAAGTTCATATCACAGCAAGCACTATGCTGCTGGGCTACCTAGCTCCGTTAATGATGTCTGCGGCCAGCTTTGTTTGGGAGCATTTTGAAAGACCAGACAATGAAACAGCTCAGTGCAAGTTGTGTGACCGGTTTATAAGGTGTATTTGTATTTGGTTAACTTTGAGTGATTATTCCCGTCTTACACATCCTCAACAGGCACAGAATGGATTTCGATAACGTAATGGTTTAGAAATCATTCAATGGTTTACTTAAGCATATTTCGTTAGTTTGTATAATAGATTTCTATAAAACATTTAATATATAAGGGTTGTCTAGATTTTCAGAAGACAAGTCCCAGACATTCCACCTGGCATTTCATAAGTAGCGCTGCAGCAGATGTCACGCTGCAGCACGCAGCTCACTTGATCACGCAGCAGAATTGATCATTGCAAACTGTGTTGATGATGGAGATAAACTGTGTTCTTTAGTCCTAAAAATGATACAAATAATATAAAAAATGTCAGTTTGGGATTTTGGGAACGCATATTTGAATGATATCGATACATTACTTGGGCTAAAAACAAACCAAAAAAATTTCTCGGCCATTTCCCGGGATTCCCGGAATATGGGCTGTCTATTTCCCGGGATCTGATTCATCTCATTTTCGGGAAAAATATTAATCAGAATCAGAATCAGAAAGGGTTTTATTGCCAAGTACGTTTTTTGACACATACAAGGAATTTGTTTTGGTGTTGTTGGTGCACATCACACATTCTCTAAATGTAATATTAAACAATATAAGTATAGGTATAAACAATATAAGTATATGTACACAGTATGTATTAAATTAAAAATAAAGATAGAAATAAAATAAAATAAAATAGATAAATAAAGAGCAAAGAGCATTAGAGCAGAGAGAACAGTGGCATGAAGAGCCAGGTGGAGAGTCAGGGTGGTTTCCGGGCCTTGTTAATAAGGCTAGTGGCAGAGGGGAAAAAGCTGTTCAGGTGGCGTGAGGTTTTGGTCCTGATGGACCTCAGCCTCCTGCCAGAGGGGAGTGGCTCAAAGAGTTTGTGTCCGGGGTGGGAAGGGTCAGCCACAATCTTTCCAGCACGCTTCAGAGTCCTGGTGGCGTAAAGGTCCTGGAGCGGCGGCAGATTGCAGCCAATCACCTTCTCAGCTGACCGAATGACACGCTGCAGTCTGCCCTTGTCCTTGGCAGTGGCAGCAGCGTACCAGATGGTGATGGAGGATGTGAGGATGGACTCAATGATGGCTGTGTAGAAGTGCACCATCATTGTCTTTGGCAGGTTGAATTTCTTCAGCTGCCGCAGGAAGTACATCCTCTGTTGTGCTTTCTTGACGAGGGAGCTGATGTTCAGCTCCCACTTGAGGTCCTGGGAGATGGTAGTTCCCTGGAAGCGGAAAGACTCCACAGCCTCTGTGTACTCATCCAGACTGTTGGTAGCAGTCCTGAACACATCCCAGTCAGTAGAATCCAAACACGACTGGAGATCCTCCACAGCCTCACTGGTCCACTTCCTTGATGTCCTCACAACAGGTTTGCAGAGCTTTAGTTTCTGCCTGTAGGTGGGGATCAGGTGGACCATGACGTGGTCAGAGTGTCCCAGTGCAGCACGGGGGACGGCGTGATAACAATCCCTGACTGTGGTGTAACAGTGATCCAGAATGTTCTCCTCTCTGGTCGGGCATTTAATATGCTGTCTATATTTAGGGAGTTCGTGAGTGAGGTTCCCTTTATTAAAGTCACCAAGGACAATAACTAGGGACTCTGGGTTGGTCCGCTCCACGCACAGAATCTGGTCGGCAAGCATGCGCTGCGCGTCCTGCACGTTGGCCTGCGGTGAGATGTAAACACCGACCAGAATGAATGACGCAAACTCACGGGGTGAATAAAAAGGCTTACAGTTTATAATGAAATATTCCAGGTTAGGAGAACAATGCTGCTGGATCACTGTCACGTCGTTGCACCAACCGCTATTGATGTAGAAACCTATTCCTCCACCTTTAGTTTTGCCGGAGAGGTCAATGTCTCTGTCCGCTCTGTAGAGTTGGAAGCCTGCCAGCTGCAGCGCAGAGTCCGGTATTAATCCACAGAGCCGCGTCTCCGTGAAGCACAAAACAGCAGATGAGAAAAAGTCCCTGTTTCTGACCAACAGCAGTTGTAGTTCCTCCAGTTTGTTGGGCAGTGAGCGCACGTTAGAGAGGAATATTCCCGGTAATGGTGTGCGTAATCCTTGCTGGCGGAGACGCACAAGCACACCGGCCCGTTTCCCTCTCCTCCGGCATTTCGCTGCATGAGCAAAGGTGAGCGCACCTTTGACCAGAATGTCCAAAATTTCCAGTGAAGGGAGAAGAAAAGTGGGAAATAAGTCCGATGGTGGTGTTCCCCTGAAGTTCACGAGCTCTTCACTGGTGAATCAGATACGGGTACCATCGCAAGAAACAAAGTTAAAACACAAAACAAAACAAATCAGAGCGCACCAACACACCGTGTCACCATTCTGCGGCGCCATCTCGTTGTTCTCCCTACTAGAGAGCATTTGGATGATCCAGAAGAGGATTGGGAGAATGTCATATGGTCAGATGAAACCAAAATAGAACTTTTTGGTAAAAACTCACCTCGTCATGTTTGGAAGAGCCTAGCCAGTCTCCAGATCTCAACCCCATAGAAAATCTTTGGAGGGAGTTGAAAGTCTGTGTTGCCCAGCGACAGCCCCAAAACATCACTGCTCTAGAAGAGATCTGCATGGAGGAATGGGCCAAAATACCAGCAACACTGTGTGAAAACCTTGGGAAGACTTACAGAAAACGTTTGACCTCTGTCATTGCCAACAAAGGGTATATAACAAAGTATTGAGATGAACTTTTGTTATTGACCAAATACTTATTTTCCACCATAATTTGCAAATAAATTCATTAAAAATCCTACAATGTGATTTTCTGGATTTTGTTTTCTCATTTTGTCTCTCATAGTCTCTCTCATCTTTTTAAGTGGGAGAACATGCACAATTGGTGGCTGACTAAATACTTTTTTTTCCCCCACTGTACATACACACACACTCTCTCACACACACACACACACACACACACACACTGGACTTTCACTTCATCTTTGTGCTGTTGTTGCAGTCAGCTTCTACTGTTCCTCCATCAGACCTGTTGTATGCTATGCATGCTAACTCTGTGGCTAACTAATAAATAGTGTTTAGCTGTAATACGAGTTTTTTTGCTTCTTTAAAACAGACCAATCCCTTTAAACACGACACAGCACACTGACTGACTGACTAACTCTTCTTCTTCTTCTGTTTAACTCTGTCTTCTTCTTCTTCTGACTTGTTGTTCTGTGGTTGTTCTGACTCCCTCTTGTTCTTCTTCTGTGGTGTGCAGCGAGTCCGCGTGCCGTTTCTACAGCCACCAGATGAAGGGGAAGCACCTGGCCATCAGGAAGATGAACGAGATCCAGAAGAACATCGACGGCTGGGAGGGGAAGGACATCGGCCAGTGCTGCAACGAGTTCATCATGGAGGGCACGCTGACGCGCGTCGGCGCCAAGCACGAGCGCCACATCTTCCTGTTCGACGGCCTGATGATCTGCTGCAAGTCCAACCACGGGCCGCCGCGGCTGCCTGGCGCGGGCTCGGCCGCCGAGTACCGCCTCAAAGAGAAGTTCTTCATGCGCAAAGTCCAGATCAACGACAAAGATGACAAGGAGGGCGAGTACCGCCACGCCTTTGAGATTATCCTGAAGGACGGCAACAGCGTGGTGTTCGCCGCCAAGTCTGCCGAGGAGAAGAGCGGCTGGATGGCGGCGCTGATCTCACTGCAGTACCGCAGCACGCTGGAGCGCATGCTGGACTCGGCCATGCTGCAGGAGGACAAGGAGCAAACGGTGAGGCTGCCCGGCGCCGAGCTGTACCGCTTCGCGCAGCCCGACTCCGAGCAGAACGTCGTGTTTGAGGACAGCGTCCAATCCAAGTCTGGGATCCCCATCGTCAAGGCCGGGACGGTGCTGAAGCTGATCGAGAGACTCACCTTCCACATGTACGCAGGTAAGACAGGACCCTTTACAATAACACTAACCTTCTACATGTCCACAGGTAAGACAGGACCCTTTACACTAACACTAACCTTCTACATAGAGACAGGTAAGACAGGACCCTTTACACTAACACTAACCTTCTACATGTCCACAGGTAAGACAGGACCCTTTACACTAACACTAACCTTCTACATAGAGACAGGTAAGACAGGACCCTTTACACTAACACTAACCTTCTACATAGAGACAGGTAAGACAGGACCCTTTACACTAACACTAACCTTCTACATAGAGACAGGTAAGACAGGACCCTTTACACTAACACTAACCTTCTACATAGAGACAGGTAAGACAGGACCCTTTACACTAACACTAACTTTCTACATAGAGACAGGTAAGACAGGACCCTTTACACTAACACTAACCTTCTACATGTCCACAGGTAAGACAGGACCCTTTACACTAACACTAACCTTCTACATAGAGACAGGTAAGACAGGACCCTTTACACTAACACTAACCTTCTACATAGAGACAGGTAAGACAGGACCATTTACACTAACACTAACCTTCTACATAGAGACAGGTAAGACAGGACCCTTTACACTAACACTAACCTTCTACATAGAGACAGGTAAGACAGGACCCTTTACACTAACACTAACCTTCTACATAGAGACAGGTAAGACAGGACCCTTTACACTAACACTAACCTTCTACATAGACAGGTAAGACAGGACCCTTTACACTAACACTAACCTTCTACATAGAGACAGGTAAGACAGGACCCTTTACACTAACCTTCTACATAGAGACAGGTAAGACAGGACCCTTTACACTAACACTAACCTTCTACATAGAGACAGGTAAGACAGGACCCTTTACACTAACACTAACCTTCTACATAGACAGGTAAGACAGGACCCTTTACACTAACACTAACCTTCTACATAGAGACAAGCCGCTGCCACGCCCACCGGAGGGGAAAACATCTTTTTTGCTCTCTGTTGACTTGTATTGTTTGAATGTAAAGAACACAGAACTTAAGTTTTTATAAGCTGCCGATCCGAAAAAACTGAGCTTTTATGAAGACTGAAGTGGATACAGATGTGAGGAGTCAGCAGAGAGAATGGGGAGACACTAAGCTAACTTATATCCGACATTACGTTTGTAGCAAGCATTTAGTTACCACGTCAAATTGAATGAGACGGAGCAGATGCAGGAAACGTTTCAGAGAGCAGTGTCCAGACTGAGCGTCCAGAGGATACTGCTTCATGATCTACAGCAGCGAGGTGCAGGGACTGGAATGTCCTCCCAGTAAAGGTCTGGTCCTCATCATGTCTGCACTGCGTCCTGTGTCACGTGTAGCTGCTCTCTGCTGAGCCTGGACAAGTTCTTGGTTTTAACCATGTTTATAACAGAGAATCTTTTTTCTGTATCTGGAACTCACGTCCTGTGCCTCTCACACGACTCTGGACTCTGTGTTAGTGTTAGTGATGTGTGTGTGTGTGTGTGGGGGGGGTGGGGTTAGTACCCTAACCCTCTAGACCAGGGGTCTGCAACCTTTTTGATATGAAGTGCCCTTTTCAAAATTTCTTGTTTATTAGTGTGACATGTCAACATGAAAATGTAGCCTAATATCCAGGGAATCTGTAACTTTATTCCATAGCAACATTTGATAACATTTATTTCTTATAATCAGGACCTTGTAATTATTATTATTGTATATTATTATTATGATTATGGAAACATGGTTTTAGTATGCAGTGTCCTGATTGGTGGAAAATGGGCTGAAAACAATATCACTGTCAAAGAGCCTGAAGCGAAAAGCCCAGCTTTAATGATGAATGGACTGATAAGCAGGTCCTGTATGCCTCATTTTCAATGAAACTATGCTGTGGCAAAAATAATAATAACACAACCAGCATCATTATCAAGAATGAAGAACACAAAAATAACGATGGCGTCATTCATGTGCATATTCAGTATCCACATGTATTTGTTTTGGTCTTATAATGCATCCATATACCGCTCCAGCGGACAGGATGGTTTCTTCAGCCAGCTTAAGTTTTTATAAGAATTTGTCCAAATTTCAAGATTCCTTGCAAACTAAGAAAAACAGACTACAAACCGACAGCTTTTGTTTTAGCTTGTTTTGTAAAAAATTGCTATTTGCAGAGTAGAGCTGTGTTTGTAGAGTAGAGCTGTGTTAGTAGAGTAGAGCTGTGTAGAGCTGTGTTTGTAGAGTAGAGCTGTGTCTGTAGAGTAGAGCTGTGTCTGTAGAGTAGAGCTGTGTAGAGCTGTGTTTGTAGAGTAGAGCTGTGTAGAGCTGTGTTAGTAGAGTAGAGTTGTGTTAGTAGAGTAGAGCTGTGTTTGTAGAGTAGAGCTGTGTTAGTAGAGCTGTGTTAGTAGAGTAGAGCTGTGTTTGTAGAGTAGAGCTGTGTTTGTAGAGTAGAGCTGTTTGTAGAGTAGAGCTGTGTTTGTAGAGTAGAGCTGTGTTTGTAGAGTAGAGCTGTGTTAGTAGAGTAGAGCTGTGTTTGTAGAGTAGAGCTGTGTTAGAGCTGTGTTAGTAGAGTAGAGCTGTGTTAGTAGAGTAGAGCTGTGTTAGTAGAGTAGAGCTGTGTTTGTAGAGTAGAGCTGTGTTAGTAGAGCTGTGTTTGTAGAGTAGAGCTGTGTTTGTAGAGTAGAGCTGTGTTAGTAGAGTAGAGCTGTGTTAGTAGAGTAGAGCTGTGTTTGTAGAGTAGAGCTGTGTTTGTAGAGTAGAGCTGTGTTAGTAGAGTAGAGTTGTGTTAGTAGAGTAGAGCTGTGTTAGTAGAGTAGAGCTGTGTTAGTAGAGTAGAGCTGTGTTTGTAGAGTAGAGCTGTGTTTGCAGAGTAGAGCTGTGTAGAGCTGTGTTAGTAGAGTAGAGCTGTGTCTGTAGAGTAGAGCTGTGTTTGTAGAGTAGAGCTGTGTTAGTAGAGTAGAGCTGTGTTAGTAGAGTAGAGCTGTGTTAGTAGAGTAGAGCTGTGTTTGTAGAGTAGAGCTGTGTTTGCAGAGTAGAGCTGTGTAGAGCTGTGTTAGTAGAGTAGAGCTGTGTCTGTAGAGTAGAGCTGTGTTTGTAGAGTAGAGCTGTGTTTGTAGAGTAGATATTCTCTCTTCATGAGAGAAGGCATTCATCTTAACAGGCTGGGCTCACAGGTGCTAGCCGCTAACGTCCAGCGTGTTGTGCAGTCCTCATCACATGATTGACTAATCACACACACACACACACACACACAGACCCTGGAATCCCTTTCTCCTTCTATGGCATCACCTCAGGACACTGTTTGAGCACTAGCCCCCCCTACTGTCTTCCCTTGCCATTAACACCCTTGCGGTTGAAATTAGTTACTTCCCCCTCTTTTTCTCAAGGCCTTGGAAACAGTGTTAACCCCCCGTACTGCCAGTCACTGGCAACAACACAGCCTCTTCTCTATTCTCCTGTCCAGACTATTTTAACTGTGAGGTCCTCACTCCCTGGGAAGTGTACCAGCAGATCAGTGTCCAGGTATCTGCGCCCACTGGCCCAGGCTTCTGCTGTGCCTAGCAGTAAGTCCGTGCCTCTCAGGATGGCGCTGATAAATGCTCGTTCCATCACCAATAAATCTTTTATCCTGAATGATTTATTCATTGAAAAATGCCTTGATTTTTTATTCCTAACTGAGACTTGGCAGAGAAGCATGGAATTCGGAACTCTGATTGAACATTGTCCTCCAGACTGTGATTTTATCAGTACTCCGAGGATCTCGGGCCGGGGAGGAGGGCTCGCGGTGGTGTACAAAAGACACTTTCAAAGTCGGACAGTAACTTGTGGGCTGTTTTCCACATTCGAACTACAGGTGACCAAAGTCGGTAGTTCTAATCCTTTTTATTGTGTTTTAATTTACCGACCCCCTGGTTCAAACAGTTCTTTTATTTCTGAATTCAGTGATCTTTTGTCCTCTTTAATTGGTTTGGAAAAAGTGGTAATGGTTGGTTATTTTAATATTCATGTCGATGAAAATTCCTGCACCTTGGCCGCAGATTTTCTTAATGTCACTGAATCTTTTAATTTTATCCAACATGTGTCTGGTCCCACACATGTTGGGGGTCACACTTTGGACCTTGTTTTTACACTTGGTCTTAATCTTGACTCTATCTGTACTGAGGAGCTGCATGTCACTTTTATTCAGCCTGTCTTTTAATTTGGATTTACAGCCCAGTAAACGCCTAAGCAAGTCTCGCATATTGAAGCACTTTCAGCGGAGAGGTTTTCTGCTGCATTTGACCAAAGTGCAGTGTTGTCTTATAATACTGACATTAATGGTCTGGTTCACTCATTCAACATGTATTGCTCATCACTTTTGGATAACGTGGCTCCAAGCAAAGTGCGACTTTTGTTAATTCATCCCCATGGTTAGCCTAAATGACTCCATTCGCTCTTTTCGACATTTATATCGGAGGGCTGAACGAGAGTGGAAAACCACCAAGCTTCAGGTGTACCAGATCCATCACAAAGAGCTATTACTTGAATATAATAACATGCTTAAGGAGGCGAGGACATCGTACTTTACTAACCTTATTGCTTCTAGCAAGCGTAATCCCAAAATCCTTTTTGACACCGTTAACAATCTTGTAAATCCCTCTCCTCCTGAAGTGCCAGTCTTTTCAAATAATGACTGCAGTGACTTTCTCTTATTCTTTGAAAATAAGATCAGAGATGTCAAGAATAGCATCATCTCCACTGCTACAGCATGTTCTTTTCAGTTCACTCGGCCGTTAACTTTGAACTGTTTTGCTCCTATTTCTCTGCTAGAACTCACTGACTTGGTGAACAGTATGAAGCCTTCCTCGAGCCTGGTAGATGTTATACCTACTTCCCTTCTTAAAAATGTCCTCGGGTCTGTTAGTACTTGTTTACTTTCTATAATCAACTGCTCTCTGCAAACCGGTTGTGTCCCATTGTATTTTAAACATGCAGTGGTTCAGCCACTTTTAAAGAAAACTAATCTGGATCCCTCAATTCCCGCAAACTATAGGCCAATCTCCAAGATGCCTTTTATCTCCAAAATTGTAGAAAAGGTTGTAGCTAATCAACTCTCTGCTGTTTTAACCACTCATAACATACTTGAACCATTTCAATCGGGCTTCCGTCAGAAACACTCTACAGAAACCGCTCTTCTTAGAGTATCCAATGATCTAATGATGTCTTCTGATGCGGGGAAATGTTCTGTTCTGGTACTGTTGGACCTTAGCGCAGCGTTCGATACTGTGGATCACACCATTTTACTTGACAGACTTAAGCACTGGGTTGGGATCTCTGGGAGCGCCTTGGATTGTATATGCTTCCCCTAGACCACTTAATTAGGCAATTTGGAGATATAAGTTACCACATCTACGCTGATGACATTCAGCTGTACGTTTCTTTTAATCCGGAGGAAACTAACAAATTGTCAGCATTGCTCATTTGTTTGTCCTCCATTAAGGATTGGTTGGCAAACAATTTCTTGCAGCTTAATAAGGCTAAGACCGAAGTCCTTATTGTCGCTCCAGATACTACAGCCTCTAAAGTTGTTAATCTTCTGGGGTCCCTTTCTTCAGTGGTACAGTCCAATCTTAGAAACCTTGGTGTTATATTTGATCAGAATAACATATGTTTCTTGAACAACATATCAGGTCTCTGACCCGTACATGTTTCTTCCAACTGAGAAACATTTCTAAACTTAGGACCATGGTTTCATAGGGAACTTGAGATGAGATGATTTGTTTCATCACGGCTCGATTACTGCAACTCCATTTTCACTTGTCTTAGCAAGTCCTCCAAGGACCGTCTGCAACTAGTGCAAAATTCTGCTGCTAGGCTGTTGACCAGGTCCAACAGAATGTCACACATCACTCCTGTGTTATCCATGTTACATTGGCTTCCAGTAAAGTTCAGGATCCAATTTAAGGTTCTAGTTCAGACATATAAAGCATTGCATGGACAGGCGCCTGTTTATATCTCTGACCTGCTCCAGCCGTACATCACTACCAGGTCCCTCAGGTCTTCTAACCAGGGACTACTGGTGGTCCCACATACTCGTTTAAAGACTAAAGGTGATCTTTCTTTCTGAGTGGTACCTCTGACCTTGTGGAACGCTCTTCCTGTTAACTTACGTTCTGCAGTCTCGGTTAACGCTTTTAGAAAGCATCTGAAAACATACTTGTTTCAACTGGCTTTTGTCTAATGTTTGTAATTCTTTTAATCCTCATTCAAACTGCATTTGTTGTTGCTTGTTTATTTTCTGTTTTGGATTTTAATATCAAATGTCGCTGCAAATAAGAATGGTCGTACATTGATAAATGTAGCGGCTGGAAACCTCATCACGCCCCAATATATTCTGGGTTTTGGCTTCTCCTGTCAAACTGATTATATGCTGCACCGCAAGTCCACACTGACTCCAAAACTTGTGTACACGAGTCACGTCCATATTGATAAATGTTGAGCTTTGCGTGGAAATGACCGTACGCCGGTTTTATGCTTGTTTTCTGTCATGTTTGTTTTTCGTAAATGAGGGCCTCTGTCCTGTAGAACAATATGTGGCAGACTCTAGATATGAGCTTTTCATTCTGCCAACAAAATATAAATCCTACACACAGCACTTTTAACCTGGTAGGGCTGCACAATATATCGTGTTTTATCATCATGGCGATATCAACTGGCCAAATAAACACATCGTGAAACACACTCAGATATAATAATAATAATAATAATAATAATAATAATAATAATAATAATAATAATATCAACAGAAAACTGCACTTTAAAATGTAACTTTCATTCATTTTATATTCAATTCAATGTTGAATTTGTTAAGTTAAAGAAAGTTGGAAATGATTTCCTTTCATTAGTTTTAAACACAGCAAGCAGTTTCTTGTATAACTAACATGTCCATTTTAATATCTGTTTTTAATTTATCCTGAAGTTACATCATTAGTTAATCATTATCAAGATATTCAACAACGTTATCACAGATTAATCATTACTAGAGCAGTTCACTGTCCTGGTGGATGAATCCTGTCCATGTTGGTCTAATCCTCTGCTGCCCTGAGCGTTTATCACACTGTTAATTCATCAGCTGTTTCTGTGTTAATTAATCAGCTGTTTCTGTGTTAATTAATCGTCTGTTTCCTGTGTTAATTAATGGGTTGTTTCCTGTGTTAATTAATCGTCTGTTTCTGTGTTAATGTATCAGCTGTTTCTGTGTTAATTAATCAGCTGTTCCTGTGTTAATGTATCAGCTGTCTCTGTGTGAATTAATTAGATGTTTCCTGTGTTAATTAATCGTCTGTTTCCTGTGTTAATTAATCGGTTGTTTCCTGTGTTAATTAATAAGCTGTTTCTGTGTTAATCGGCTGTTTCCTGTGTTAATCGGCTGTTTCTGTGTTAATGTATCCGCTATTTCCTGTGTTAATTAACCAGCTGTTTGTGTTAATTATTCGTCTGTTTCCTGTGTTAATTAACCAGCTGTTTGTGTTAATTAATTGTCTGTTTCCTGTGTTAATTAACCAGCTGTTTCTGTGTTAATTAACCGTCTGTTTCCTGTGTTAATTAACCAGCTGTTTGTGTTAATTAATCGTCTGTTTCCTGTGTTAATTAACCAGCTGTTTCTGTGTTAATTAATCGTCTGTTTCCTGTTTTAATTAACCAGCTGTTTCTGTGTTAATTAATTGTCTGTTTCTGTGTTAATGAATCGTCTGTTTCCTGTGTTAATTAACCAGCTGTTTCTGTGTTAATTAATCGTCTGTTTCCTGTGTTAATTAACCAGCTGTTTCTGTGTTAATTAATCGTCTGTTTCTGTGTTAATTAATCGGTTGTTTCCTGTGTTTATTAATCAGCTGTTTCTTGTGTTTTCAGACCCAAACTTTGTGCGAACCTTTCTGACGACGTACCGGTCCTTCTGTAAACCTCAGGAGCTGCTGGACCTGCTCATGGAGAGGTGAGCTCTGTGTTTCCATAGCAACCCAAAGTTTAGTTAAAACATACGTTTATTAGAGAAGTTGAGTAGACAAAGAAACACCATATGGTTTAACAACATATGTAATAGACGTATGAGATATGTCCAGAGAGGATGGAAGAGAGATGTTATCTGATGATAGTATGTTGGTCTTAATAATGTGTTCAACCTAAATGTAAGGAATGCCAGATGACTGCGTGGTGCAGCTGTCTGTGTGTCTGGCCTTGTCTTATGTGTGTATTTTGTTATTTTATAGGAGTTGTGTCATGAAATGATAGTGTATGTTTAGTTTTTATCTTACAACTCTGTTATTGCTTATGATGTTGTTATGTGTATTTATTATTGCATTGCCACATTTTCAAGAGAGTTGACCTCAGGAAGAATAGGATCCTAAATAAACCAACCAACAAATAAAAGAACAAACAAAGATGATGGAGCAGAAACTTTAAAAGCCCTTCTCCATCTGAGGTGTGTCTGGTGGTCTCAGGAGTCAGAAGAGAAACCAGGAGGGAGTGTGTGTCTGGTGGTCTCAGGAGTCAGAAGAGAAACCAGGAGGCAGTGTGTGTCTGGTGGTCTCAGGAGTCAGAAGAGAAGAGAAACCATGAGGCAGTGTGTGTCTGGTGGTCTCAGGAGTCAGAAGAGAAACCAGGAGGGAGTGTGTGTCTGGTGGTCTCAGGAGTCAGAAGAGAAACCAGGAGGGAGTGTGTGTCTGGTGGTCTCAGGAGTCAGAAGAGAAGAGAAACCAGGAGGCAGTGTGTGTCTGGTGGTCTCAGGAGTCAGAAGAGAAACCAGGAGGGAGTGTGTGTCTGGTGGTAGGGTTGTGCCAATGGACGATATCACCCCCCATCTGAGGTGTGTCTGGTGGTCTCAGGAGTCAGAAGAGAAACCAGGAGGGAGTGTGTGTCTGGTGGTCTCAGGAGTCAGAAGAGAAACCAGGAGGCAGTGTGTGTCTGGTGGTCTCAGGAGTCAGAAGAGAAGAGAAACCATGAGGCAGTGTGTGTCTGGTGGTCTCAGGAGTCAGAAGAGAAGAGAAACCAGGAGGCAGTGTGTGTCTAGTGGTCTCAGGAGTCAGAAGAGAAACCAGGAGGCAGTGTGTGTCTGGTGGTCTCAGGAGTCAGAAGAGAAGAGAAACCAAGAGGCAGTGTGTGTCTGGTGGTCTCAGGAGTCAGAAGAGAAACCAGGAGGGAGTGTGTGTCTGGTGGTCTCAAGAGTCAGAAGAGAAACCAGGAGGGAGTGTGTGTCTGGTGGTCTCAGGAGTCAGAAGAGAAGAGAAACCAGGAGGCAGTGTGTGTCTGGTGGTCTCAGGAGTCAGAAGAGAAACCAGGAGGGAGTGTGTGTCTGGTGGTCTCAGGAGTCAGAAGAGAAGAGAAACCAGGAGGCAGTGTGTGTCTGGTGGTCTCAGGAGTCAGAAGAGAAACCAGGAGGGAGTGTGTGTCTGGTGGTAGGGTTGTGCCAATGGACGATATCACCCCCCCCCCACCCTGTCAAACACACTAATCCTAGTCGCGGGCGGTGGACGGGAAATTGACAAGTGCGTTGGTCTAAAATTAGCAAAGACACAAAGACAAGACCTACTGTAGGGCTCCTTTCCCCCTTTACGTGCAACCTATTTGTGAGAAAGACCATGGCTTTGAGCAGACTGCTGATTGGCTGTAGTGATACATTCTCTCTCTCTCTCTGTCAGCTGTAGCTAGCTTTACCTTCTAGTAACGTTGGACACAGCGGTCTCGAGAGAAAAAAGCGTTAACGTGGAACGCTATCACACTTTCCTTTCTCCCCTCATTGGATTAAGTTTGTCGACACTACTCTGTGCGTGCATCAATAAGTCAGTCTGAGGTCCTGTAGGTACGGGACGATGTTATGCAGTATTTATGAATGTACGTTAGCAACAGGCTAATTCACGAGGGTGCTATTTTATGTGTGAGCTAATATTGCGCATCTGTTCATGTGCGCTGCAAGAGTTATGTTTATGTTTATTGAATGCGTTATTCAGTGCAAACATAACGGAGAATGTAGTTTAAACTCAGTAATGATGGTATGTTAGGTTATTACTCAGTAATGATGGTATGTTAGGTTATTACTCAGTAATGATGGTATGTTAGGTTATTACTAAGTAATGATGATATGTTAGGTTATTACTATCGCTCTGTTGAAGGTAAACGTCCCACTGTACTGTCGCTTGCAGATCAGGACATCTGATTGACTTTACTGAACCGTCAAGTTGTAAAACTACCAGCAGGGCACCATTTACAGAGGGCATTTAAATGTATGTCTAATCGTTTCTATAACTGTTGGCCCATAGTAGTAGAAAAAAATATTTATGTAAAGAGATATGAGCTGATCTGATGTTGTGTCTGTAGGTCTGAGATCACCTGATCTGATGTTGCGTCTGTAGGTCTGAGAACAGCTGATCTGATGTTGTCTGTAGGATCAGCTGATCAGATGTTGCGTCTTTAGGTCTGAGATCAGCTGATCTGATGTTGCGTCTGTAGGTCTGAGAACAGCTGATCTGATGTGTCTGTAGGTCTGAGATCAGCTGATCTGATGTTGTGTCTGTAGGTCTGAGATCAGCTGATCTGATGTTGTGTCTGTAGGTCTTAGATCAGCTGATCTGATGTGTCTGTAGGTCTGAGATCAGCTGATCTGATGTTGTGTCTGTAGGTCTGAGATCAGCTGATCTGATGTTGTGTCTGTATGTCTGAGATCAGCTGATCTGATGTTGTGTCTGTAGGTTTGAGATCAGCTGATCTGATGTTTTGTCTGTAGGTCTTAGATCAGCGGATCTGATGTGTCTGTAGGTCTGAGATCAGCTGATCTGATGTGTCTGTAGGTCTGAGATCAGCTGATGTGATGTTGTGTCTGTAGGTTTGAGATCAGCTGATCTGATGTTGTGTCTGTAGGTCTGAGATCAGCTGATCTGATGTTGTGTCTCTAGGTCTGAGATCAGCTGATCTGATGTTGTGTCTGTAGGTTTGAGATCAGCTGATCTTATGTGTCTGTAGGTTTGAGATCAGCTGATCCAATGTTGTGTCTGTAGGTCTTAGATCAGCTGATCTGATGTGTCTGTAGGTCTGAGATCAGCTGATCTGATGTTGTGTCTGTAGGTCTGAGATCAGCTGATCTGATGTTGTGTCTGTAGGTCTGAGATCAGCTGATCTCATGTGTCTGTAGGTCTGCGATCAGCTGATCTGATGTTTCTGTAGGTTTGAGATCAGCTGATCTGATGTTGTGTCTGTAGGTTTGAGATCAGCTGATCAGATGTGTCTGTAGGTCTGAGATCAGCTGATCTGATGTGTCTGTAGGTCTGAGATCAGCTGATGTGATGTTGTGTCTGTAGGTTTGAGATCAGCTGATCTGATGTTGTGTCTGTAGGTTTGAGATCAGCTGATCTGATGTGTCTGTAGGTTTGAGATCAGCTGATCCAATGTTGTGTCTGTAGGTCTGAGATCAGCTGATCTGATGTGTCTGTAGGTCTGAGATCAGCTGATCTGATGTTGTGTCTGTAGGTCTGAGATCAGCTGATCTGATGTTGTGTCTGTAGGTCTGAGATCAGCTGATCTGATGTTGTGTCTGTAGGTCTGAGATCAGCTGATCTGATGTTGTGTCTGTAGGTCTGAGATCAGCTGATCTGATGTTGTGTCTGTAGGTCTGAGATCAGCTGATCTGATGTTGTGTCTGTAGGTCTGAGATCAGCTGATCTGATGTTGTGTCTGTAGGTCTGAGATCAGCTGATCTGATGTTGTGTCTGTAGGTCTGAGATCAGCTGATCTGATGTTGTGTCTGTAGGTTTGAGATCAGCTGATCAGATGTGTCTGTAGGTCTGAGATCAGCTGATCTGATGTGTCTGTAGGTTTGAGATCAGCTGATCAGATGTGTCTGTAGGTCTGAGATCAGCTGATCTGATGTGTCTGTAGGTCTGAGATCAGCTGATCTGATGTTGTGTCTGTAGGTCTGAGATCAGCTGATCTGATGTTGTGTCTGTAGGTCTGAGAACAGCTGATCTGATGTTGTGTCTGTAGGTCTGAGATCAGCTGATCTGATGTGTCTGTAGGTTTGAGATCAGCTGATCTGATGTGTCTGTAGGTCTGAGATCAGCTGATCTGATGTTGTGTCTGTAGGTCTGCGATCAGCTGATCTGATATTGTGTCTGTAGGTTTGAGATCAGCTGATCAGATGTGTCTGTAGGTCTGAGATCAGCTAATCTGATGTTGTGTCTGTAGGTTTGAGATCAGCTGATCTGATGTTGTGTCTGTAGGTCTGAGATCAGCTGATCTGATGTTGTGTCTGTAGGTCTGAGATCAGCTGATCTGATGTGTCTGTAGGTCTGAGATCAGCTGATCTCATGTGTCTTTAGGTCTGCGATCAGCTGATCTGATGTTTCTGTAGGTTTGAGATCAGCTGATCTGATGTTGTGTCTGTAGGTTTGAGATCAGCTGATCAGATGTGTCTGTAGGTCTGAGATCAGCTGATCTGATGTGTCTGTAGGTCTGAGATCAGCTGATCTGATGTTGTGTCTGTAGGTCTGAGATCAGCTGATCTGATGTTGTGTCTCTAGGTCTGAGATCAGCTGATCTGATGTTTTGTCTGTAGGTTTGAGATCAGCTGATCAGATGTGTCTGTAGGTCTGAGATCAGCTGATCTGATGTGTCTGTAGGTCTGAGATCAGCTGATGTGATGTTGTGTCTGTAGGTTTGAGATCAGCTGATCTGATGTGTCTGTAGGTTTGAGTTCAGCTGATCCAATGTTGTGTCTGTAGGTCTTAGATCAGCTGATCTGATGTGTTTGTAGGTCTGAGATCAGCTGATCTGATGTTGTGTCTGTAGGTCTGAGATCAGCTGATCTGATGTTGTGTCTGTAGGTCTGAGATCAGCTGATTTGATGTTGTGTCTGTATGTCTGAGATCAGCTGATCTGATGTTGTGTCTGTAGGTTTGAGATCAGCTGATCTGATTTTTTGTCTGTAGGTCTTAGATCAGCTGATCTGATGTGTCTGTAGGTCTGAGATCAGCTGATCTGATGTGTCTGTAGGTCTGAGATCAGCTGATCTGATGTTGTGTCTGTAGGTCTGAGATCAGCTGATCTGATGTTGTGTCTGTAGGTCTGAGATCAGCTGATCTGATGTTTTGTCTGTAGGTCTGAGATCAGCTGATCTGATGTTGTGTCTGTAGGTCTGAGATCAGCTGATCTGATGTTTCTGTAGGTTTGAGATCAGCTGATCTGATGTTGTGTCTGTAGGTTTGAGATCAGCTGATCAGATGTGTCTGTAGGTCTGAGATCAGCTGATCTGATGTGTCTGTAGGTCTGAGATCAGCTGATCTGATGTTGTGTCTGTAGGTCTGAGATCAGCTGATCTGATGTGTCTGTATGTTTGAGATCAGCTGATCTGATGTGTCTGTAGGTCTGAGATCAGCTGATCTGATGTTGTGTCTGTAGGTCTGCGATCAGCTGATCTGATATTGTGTCTGTAGGTCTGAGATCAGCTGATCTCATGTGTCTTTAGGTCTGCGATCAGCTGATCTGATGTTTCTGTAGGTTTGAGATCAGCTGATCTGATGTTGTGTCTTTAGGTTTGAGATCAGCTGATCAGATGTGTCTGTAGGTCTGAGATCAGCTGATCTGATGTGTCTGTAGGTCTGAACAGCTTGAACAGCTGATCTGATGTTGTGTCTGTAGGTCTGAGATCAGCTGATCTGATGTGTCTGTAGGTGTGAGATCAGCTGATCTGATGTGTCTGTAGGTCTGAGATCAGCTGATCTGATGTTGTGTCTGTAGGTCTGCGATCAGCTGATCTGATATTGTGTCTGTAGGTTTGAGATCAGCTGATCAGATGTGTCTGTAGGTCTGAGATCAGCTGATCTGATGTTGTGTCTGTAGGTCTGAGATCAGCTGATCTGATGTTGTGTCTGTAGGTCTGAGATCAGCTGATCTGATGTGTCTGTAGGTCTGAGATCAGCTGATCTCATGTGTCTTTAGGTCTGCGATCAGCTGATCTGATGTGTCTGTAGGTTTGAGATCAGCTGATCTGATGTGTCTGTAGGTTTGAGATCAGCTGATCAGATGTGTCTGTAGGTCTGAGATCAGCTGATCTGATGTTGTGTCTGTAGGTCTGAGATCAGCTGATCTGATGTTGTGTCTGTAGGTCTGAGATCAGCTGATCTGATGTGTCTGTAGGTCTGAGATCAGCTGATCTCATGTGTCTTTAGGTCTGCGATCAGCTGATCTGATGTGTCTGTAGGTTTGAGATCAGCTGATCTGATGTGTCTGTAGGTCTGAGATCAGCTGATCTGATGTTGTGTCTGTAGGTCTGCGATCAGCTGATCTGATATTGTGTCTGTAGGTTTGAGATCAGCTGATCAGATGTGTCTGTAGGTCTGAGATCAGCTGATCTGATGTTGTGTCTGTAGGTTTGAGATCAGCTGATCTGATGTTGTGTCTGTAGGTCTGAGATCAGCTGATCTGATGTGTCTGTAGGTTTGAGATCAGCTGATCTGATGTGTCTGTAGGTCTGAGATCAGCTGATCAGATGTTGTGTCTGTAGGTCTGAGATCAGCTGATCTGATGTTGTGTCTGTAGGTTTGAGATCAGCTGATCTGATGTTGTGTCTGTAGGTCTGACATCAGCTGATCAGATGTTGTGTCTGTAGGTTTGAGATCAGCTGATCTGATGTTGTGTCTGTAGGTTTGAGATCAGCTGATCTGATGTTGTGTCTGTAGGTCAGAGATCAGCTGATCAGATGTGTCTGTAGGTTTGAGATCAGCTGATCTGATGTTGTGTCTGTAGGTTTGAGATCCCGGAGCCGCGGCCCAGCGAGGCGGATCAGATGGAGGGAGGCGAGCAGCCGATCAGCGCAGAACTCAAACGCTTCCGCAAAGAGTTCGTCCAGCCGGTCCAGCTCCGGTAATTATACTACTACTACTATAATACATACTACTTTATTATACTACAGCCGGTCCAGCTCTGGTAATCATGATCATAATTATCTGTATTATACTCAGATACACACTACTGATCTTTATTATACTCAGGTACACACTACTGATCTTTATTATACTCAGGTACACACTACTGATCTTTATTATACTCAGGTACACACTACTGATCTTTATTATACTCAGGTACTCACTACTGATCTTTATTATACTCCGGTACAATTTTGCCGCAAACCCAACTGCCCCACAGGGACAATAAAATTATCTTCTAGGTACACACTACTGATCGATTAATCAGTTCATGTTTACAGCTCTAATCAGATCAGTGCAGACTCACATACCCACTGTTACCGATACCAGAGTTTTAGGCATTTTTGAAGGATTTTCTGAAACTGGTATCTGTATCAGAACAACTCTACATCGGACTGATGATGTAACAAGCTCAGTGTGATGTAACCCTTCAGCTGATCATGTGACCTGTGTCGTCCTGCAGAGTGCTGAACGTGTGTCGTCACTGGGTGGAGCATCACTTCTACGACTTTGAGAGAGACGCTCACCTGCTGAGACGCCTGGAGGAGTTCATCGCCTCCGTCAGAGGTACCAACCAATCAATCAATGCTTTATATCATGTTATAGATCAGAGATACCACCCAATCAATACTTTTTATCATGTTATAGATCACAGATACCACCCAATCAATACTTTTTATCATGTTATAGATCACAGATACCACCCAATCAATACTTTTTTATCATGTTATAGATCACAGATACCACCCAATCAATACTTTTTATCATGTTATAGATCACAGATGCCACCCAATCAATACTTTTTATCATGTTATAGATCACAGATGCCACCCAATCAATACTTTTTATCATGTTATAGATCACAGATACCACCCAATCAATACTTTTTATCATGTTATAGATCACAGATACCACCCAATCAATACTTTTTATCATGTTATAGATCACAGATACCACCCAATCAATACTTTTTATCATGTTATAGATCACAGATACCACCCAATCAATACTTTTTATCAAGTTATAGATCACTGATACCAACCAACCAATCAATGCTTTATATCATGTTATAGATCACAGATACCAACCAATCAATCAATGCTTTATATCATGTTATAGATCACAGATACCAACCAATCAATGCTTTATATCATGTTATAGATCAGATACCAACCAATCAATGCTTTATATCATGTTATAGATCACAGATACCAACCTCAATGCTTTATATCATGTTATAGATCACAGATACCAACCAATCAATGCTTTATATCATGTTATAGATCACAGATACCAACCAATCAATGCTTTATATCCATAATGTTAACCCAACCCTGAACATAAGAGAGAAAGAAAAGACACTAGCGAGACAGAGCGAGAGCTATATCGTTGCAGGAAACATTCTGCTGTTACACAGACTTCCACGTCCATAGTCCGTGATCATGGCACCTCCGGGTACAAGTGGTCGCTGTGTCGCCTGTGACTCACACAATCCTTCGCCGTGTGGCGCTGCAGGTGTAGACGGTTAAAAAGATGCATGCAGCAGTTCATCCGTATACGTTATGCTGCAGTGTACTCAGAGCATTAGTGTCTGTTGATCTGCAGCTGTGAGAACCTCTGAATGCTGACAGACATGATGTCATGCATGATGTCATACATACTGTCATGCATGACATCATACATGACGTCATACATGATGTCATGGATGCTATCATACATGATGTCATGCAGAATGTCATACATTATGTCATACATGATGTCATGCAGAATGTCATACATGATGTCATGCAGAATGTCATACATAATGTCATGCAGAATGTCATACATACTGTCATGCATGACATCATACATGACGTCATACATGATGTCATGGATGCTATCATACATGATGTCATGCAGAATGTCATACATTATGTCATACATGATGTCATGCAGAATGTCATACATGATGTCATGCAGAATGTCATGCAGAATGTCATACATGATGTCATACATGATGTCATGCAGAATGTCATACATGCGGTCATACATGCTGTCATACATGATGTCATGCAGAATGTCATACGTGCTGTCATACATGATGTCATGCAGAATGTCATACATGCTGTCATACATGATGTCATGCAGAATGTCAGCATGCTGTCATACATGATGTCATGCAGAATGTCATGCATGCTGTCATACATTACATCATGCATGCTGTTTAGGGCTGCAACGATTCCTCGAATAACTCAAATAATTTGATTACAAAAAATGCTCAAAGCAAATTCTTTGCCTCGAAGCTTTGTTAAATCAATGTAATTAAGGTTGTACGGCTCACTGTGTTTCCGCACGGAGGATTATTACTAGCGCACAAGAGGTTTGCGCTTCTGCGGACACAACACAAGCACGGACAGTATATAAACACAAGACCTTATATACTGTCTATGCACAAGACGGCCCCGATTACAAATGAAAGAAGACGAAAATAGCGAGGGTCTAAGAGGAGAGACAGGCGAGAGAAAATCACAGAAAGTTTGGGATCATTTTAAGCTGCAAACATGCTGCTACATCACCTCTGTAACAAACATCCATAGTACTCATCCGTTCCACGGAGCCAACCCGACACAAGGTAGCTAACGCTGCTGCTCTCGTCCACCGCGCTGTTTACACAACTAGCCTACAGCATGCTACTCTGCTAATAGCCATGTTTTACACAACTAGCCTACAGCATGCTACTCTGCTAACTGCGATGTTTTACACAACTAGCCTACAGCATGCTACTGTGCTAATAGCGATGTTTTACACAACTAGCCTACAGCATGCTACTCTGCTAATAGTGATGTTTTACCAACAAGCTAAAACAAAAGCTGTCGGTTTTTAGTCTAACCTTTTATTACTTTGCTTCTAATCTTTGGAAATGTAGCCGCTGCCGGAGACAAACCGGCTCCTCCCCCCAGCATGGCTACTTAATATGCACGTGAATGATGTCATCATGCATTCTTTATTCTTTCTCCTCACCATAGATATATCTATGCTCCTCTCTGTGTATTAGGCTTATGAAAATGTGTCCCCCAGAACAGTGTAGTTGAGTAGCCCTGCTGTAAACCCTCTGGTCAGTGAACAGCTCTTTGGTATATCCAGTATAAAGAGCCAGAGGCAAGAAGGGGAATGGGGTGAAAAATATTAACATTTGGGCCACCACAAATTTACTATTGTAATGTTTTTTCTTTTTTTTAAGGGTCTTGGAATTTGGCAATCATTTTTTTTTGCTTTTTCTAAAAAAGGAAACCTGTCCTTTGTATATACACACAAGCTACAGGTTTCCTTTTTTTTAGTAAACGGCAATAATACATATTTACTATTGCTGCTTACTAAGTATTTCTTACTAAGTGTTTCTTATCCGATTACTCGATTACTCGATGGAATAATCGGTAGAATATTCGATTACTAAAATAATCGATAGCTGCAGCCCTAATGCTGTTATGAATGACGTCATACATGCTGTCATACATGATGTCATACGTGCTGTTGTGAATGACGTCATGCTGTGATGTGTCTCAGGTAAAGCGATGAGGAAGTGGGTAGAGTCGATCACTAAGATCATCCAGAGGAAGAAGCAGGTTCAGGTGAGCGTGGCGAGCCACAGCATCACCTTCCAGAACGCTCCGCCTCCCTTCGAGTGGCACATCTGCAAACCAGGAGGCAGCGAGGCCTTCGATCTGATGACGCTGCACCCCATCGAGGTCGGCCGCCAGCTCACGCTGCTCGAGTCCGACTTCTACAGGTAGTCTTCCAAACTTTATTTATACAGCCTAACCCTAACAGCCCTTTATTTATACAGCCTAACCCTAACAGCCCTTTATGTACACAGCCTAACCCTAACAGTCCTTTATTTATACAGCCTAACCTTAACAGCCCTTTATGTATACAGCCTAACCCTAACAGTCCTTTATTTATACAGCCTAACCCTAACAGTCCTTTATTTATACAGCCTAACCCTAACAGTCCTTTATTTATACAGCCTAACCCTAACAGCCCTTTATTTATACAGCCTAACCCTAACAGTCCTTTATTTATACAGCCTAACCCTAACAGTCCTTTATTTATACAGCCTAACCCTAACAGTCCTTTATTTATACAGCCTAACCCTAACAGCCCTTTATTTATACAGCCTAACCCTAACAGCCCTTTATTTATACAGCCTAACCCTAACAGTCCTTTATTTATACAGCCTAACCCTAACAGTCCTTTATTTATACAGCCTAACCCTAACAGTCCTTTATTTATACAGCCTAACCCTAACAGTCCTTTATTTATACAGCCTAACCCTAACAGCCCTTTATGTATACAGCCTTATATAATATTGTACTGTCTGTGTTCAGGGCGGTGCAGCCGTCAGAGCTGGTCGGCAGCGTCTGGACCAAAGAGGATAAAGAGATCCACTCTCCCAACCTGCTGAGGATGATCCGGCACACTACCAACCTCACGCTGTGGCTCGAGAAGTAAGACCTCCCTCTGACATCACTCTGACATCACTCCGACATTACTCTGTGTTTCTCTCAGGCTACATCTCCACCGCTACGTTTTGGTTTAAAAAGGAATATCTTCTGCTACGTTTCCCCCTCTCATTCCCCCTGCTCTGGCGTTCCCCCGCCCCCCGTCATTCCCCCTGCTCTGGTGTGTCCTAAACCAGAGACATTAGGAAACCCTTCTGACCCTGTTTTGGTTCTGAATCTGCGGGGTTGTGTTTCAGTCTCAACACCTCCAAACGGAGACCTTTGGCAACGCCGACACTGACGCCGACGTTTCTCCTCCTGATTGGGTCTTATCGGTCACAACGTCTCATTCTCTGAGAGTAAAGCTACTAACGTTACCATGGTAACTACCAGCAGTGAGGCGGAGCCTCCATGCTGCCTCATGTTTATGTCCAGTATACCAGAATAATGATGAGATATGAGGTTTGGGCGTGTTAGTTTAAACAGAGATTAGTTCTTCTACTGGAGATAAAAACACTTGTTGAACAGAGATCAGTTTGGGATCAAAACTCAAACGCTTAAAAACCATAACTTACAGTGCTGCTCATAAGTATTCATACCCATGTTGACTAAAAAGAGGGATAAAAAAATCATCTTTTGGAAATTGATCTTAATGCCTTAATTAAAGAAATGATGTAGTAGTCAAAAGTCCACAAAGCTACGTTGGTGAGGATAATAGTAACGTTAGCACAGTGGTCGGTCTGATGTGAGGCTGAAATGGCTAACGGTAGCCTGCTAGTTAGCATCGTTTTACTGTAGGTGAGTAAAGTTAACGTTGTGTTAGTGTTTAGAGTTTGAACATGTTGTCTGACATGCCGGCAGTTCTGTCTAACTCCCTTGTGTGGGAGGGGCTTAGGAGACGGTTTGGGCTTCAGCAGAAAAGGGGGAGGGACTGAGAAGTTGTCGATGTTCAAATTTGTTGGCAAAGTCTTGGCTCTTAACAATCTTACCTACTGCAGCTTTAAAGGACACCAATTTTTTTTGTGAATGAATAAAGTATTGCAAATAAATAAATGTTCTTCCTTAAAATACACTGGCCATAATTATACATACCCCTATGTTAAATTCCTATAGAGGCAGGCAGATGTTTATTTTTATAAACATCTAAATTATTATTATTTTTTATTATTTCATGGATCCAGGATACTATGCATCCTGATAAAGTTCCCTTGGCCTTTGGAATTAAAATAGCCCCACATCATCACATACCCTTCACCATACCTAGAGATTGGCATGGTTTTATTTCAGTTAGCCTAATTGCTGGTTTGATTTGCATTGATATGGATCTTATCTCAGTTAGCTATTGAAATAACTGGCCTTTAAAAATAAACATCTACCTTCCTCTATGGGAATTTAACATAGGGGTATGTATAATTATGGCCCCTGTATTTTAAGGAAGAACATTTATTTATTTACGATACATAATTCATTCACAAAAAAAATTGGTGTCCTTAAAAGTTCGGATTTTTCCTCATTTTTTAAATTAAGGCATTAAGATCAATTTCCAAAAGATGATTTTTTTTATTCCTCTTTTTAGTCAACTTTAGCATTGATATGAATACTTATGAGCAGCACTGTAGCGCTGAAGATGGAGCCTGCGATGTAGTCATAGAAACAGATGATCTGTTATCTGAGCCGTGTCTGCCTCCTCTCTAATCCTCTGCTCTTTAAAACAAGTTACCACCCTAAGTACACTTTTGCTGGACTTGTTAAATCACAACTGTTGAGATTTCACGGAATCTGCACTCAACAGACAGACTTCACACAGGCTGTAAATGTGTTATTCTCCGTTATGACCACTGGAGGGTACTCTCAAGGTCAAGGTAACTTTATTGTCCCTGAGGGGCAATTATTTGTACAGCCAGCAGACACACATAAAGACAAGACTAAAAACAATACAGCAAAAGATGAAATACCCATATCTAAAACATAATAGTAAATACAAATGCATCCATTTAAAACCGTTCTGGCAAATTGTTTAAAATGGAAATAGAAGTGGGGATAAAAGAGTTTCTGAGTCTATTTGACCTGCATCTGGGCATGGAGTACCTACGGCCTGAGGGAAGTAACTGTAACTTACCTGGTCACAGCCAAAATGAAACCACTATCAACCCCAAAACCAAGAGGTCAGGGAACATTTTTCAAACACCAGACCTGGTTGCACAATAAATATAACAAAAATGTGTTCAGAACAAATCATCATGGGAGTCAGCTGTCGGGAATTTTCTAACGTCTAACTCTAACCTGTGGTTCTGTGGTTCTCTCTCAGGTGTATCCTAGAAACAGATGATCTGTTATCTGATTGGTGTCTGTTATCCCCTCTAACTCTTAACTGTGGTTCTCTCTCAGGTGTATCGTAGAAACCGAGAACCTGGAAGAACGAGTCGCCGTGGTGTCTCGGATCATCGAGATCCTGCAGGTTTTTCAGGAACTTAACAACTTTAACGGCGTTCTAGAGGTCGTCAGCGCCATGAACTCGTCTCCAGTCTACAGACTGGACCACACCTTTGAGGTAAAATACACTAAAACTCGAGGATCACAGGTGCAGCTTGTTCACAGTTTCTTGTAAATGTGAAAATGATCTGCGTTGATATTTTTGTTTTCCAGCAAATCCCGAGTCGTCAGAGAAAGATCCTGGAGGAAGCTCACGAGCTGAGTGAAGATCACTACAAGAAGTATTTAGCCAAGCTGCGCTCCATCAATCCCCCCTGTGTGCCCTTCTTTGGTACGCTCCAGCACACACCCCTTTCTGGTTATAGAGGGTTTAACATTAGGGCGTCAGAGGTTACATAAACATACACATGAAGGATCAGAGGTTACATTAACATACACATGAAGGATCAGAGGTTACATTAACATACACATGAAGGATCAGAGGTTACATTAACATACACATGAAGGATCAGAGGTTACATTAACATACACATGAAGGGTCAGAGGTGAAACGTTAAGGGTCAGAGGTGAAACATGAAGGGTCAGAGGTGAAACATGAAGGGTCAGAGGTGAAACATGAAGGGCCAGAGGTGAAACGTGAAGGAACAGAGGTGAAACGTTAAGGGTCAGAGGTGAAACATGAAGGGCCAGAGGTGAAACGTGAAGGAACAGAGGTGAAACGTTAAGGGTCAGAGGTGAAACGTGAAGGGCCAGAGGTGAAACATGAAGGGCCAGAGGTGAAACGTTAAGGGTCAGAGGTGAAACGTGAAGGGCCAGAGGTGAAACGTGAAGGAACAGAGGTGAAACATTAAGGGTCAGAGGTGAAACATTAAGGGTCAGAGGTGAAACATTAAGGGCCAGAGGTGAAACATTAAGGGCCAGAGGTGAAACGTTAAGGGTCAGAGGTGAAACGTGAAGGAACAGAGGTGAAACGTTAAGGGTCAGAGGTGAAACATCAAGGGTCAGAGGTTAAATAAAGAGTCTTTCTCTGTCTCTGCGGTCAGGAATCTACCTGACCAACATCCTGAAGACGGAGGAGGGTAACCCCGACTTCCTGCGCCGACACGGCAAAGATCTGATCAACTTCAGCAAGAGGAGGAAAGTGGCCGAGATCACCGGAGAGATCCAACAGTACCAGAACCAGCCATACTGCCTGAGGGTGGAGGGAGACATCAGGGTCAGTGATGTCACTTCCTGCTCCCGCTGGCAGCAGCACTGTGTGTGTTTGTGTGTCTGCCTGTCTGTCTGTCTGCCTGTGTGTCTGTCTGTCTGCCTGCCTGCCTGCCTGACTGTGTGTCTGCCTGCCTGTGTGTCTGTCTGTCTGTCTGTCTGTCTGAGTGTGACGTGTCTTTCTGTTTCTGGAGCAGAAGTTCTTTGAGAACCTGAACCCAATGGAGGACATGTCGGAGAAAGACTTTGCTGATCATCTGTTCAACAAATCTCTGGAGATTGAACCTCGAAACGCCCGGTCCTTACCTCGATTTGTACGTATCACCATGGAAACACAAACACCTGAGCACTCACAGCCATACCTGGACTTTTTACCGAAATAACTGCTAAATGAGAAGAAGTCCGGGCTAGTCTTCCTGTTCTGTTGATCCAGACAGAGAGGTAGAATACCAAGGACCGATCTGATACCAGCCTGTTGACAGATACATATATGTTAACAGGCTGGTAACATATACATATAATGTATTGTGTTTTTACAGGGTTAGGGTTTTACTACTATCCCTGTATGGATGTGATATGATTTCACATTGTTGTTAAAATCTTTGTGAAACATGAACAAACACAGACCATAAAGCCACAGAGCTTTCTCTCATTATCCAGTTTGGAAGCGAGTCATAACGGAGAAAGAAGATGAATAAACTACTTTAAAGCAGATTTTCTTGGTTAAATTACGTGGTATCAGCTCGCTGCATAAACCCCAGTACTCGCCGATACCAGTACCAGCATTTTAGGCAGTGTTGGAGGCTTTTCGGATACTGGTGCCGGTATCAGAACATCTCTAGTTTTGTCCATCGTGAGTCTGACAGTTCCAGTTCCATAATGTCCCCCCTGCTGTGTCCAGGTGAAGAGGTACACGTGTCCTCTGAAGTCTCCGGGGATCCGTCCGACCTCGGCGAGGCCCGGGACCATGCGCCACCCGACGCCGCTGCAGAACGAGCCCAGGAAGATCAGCTACAGCCGCATCCCGGACAGCGAGGCAGAGGGGGGGGCTGTCTCCGCCCCCAACTCCCCCCGCACCCCGCTGACTCCGCCCCCAGCCTCAGCCGCCTCCAGCTCCACAGACGTAGGCAGCGTGTTCGACTCGCCGCAGGCTCCCAGCAGCCCCTTCCACTCCAGTAAGCCCCGCCCACCAACCACAGGGCTGACATTAGCTCCTCCCACAACCACAGGGCTGACTTTAGCTCCTCCCACCAGCCACAGTGCTGACTTTAGCTCCTCCCACAACCACAGGGCTGACATTAGCTCCTCCCACAACCACAGGGCTGACTTTAGCTCCTCCCACCAGCCACAGTGCTGACTTTAGCTCCTCCCACAACCACAGGGCTGACATTAGCTCCTCCCACAACCACAGGGCTGACATTAGCTCCTCCCACCAACAACAGGGCTGCCATTAGCTCCTCCCACAACCACAGGGCCTCCCACCAACCACAGGGCTGACATTAGCTCCTCCCACCAACCACAGGGCCGACATTAGCCCCTCCCACAACCACAGGGCTGACATTAGCCCCTCCCACAACCACAGGGCTGACATTAGCCACCACAGGGCTGACATTAGCTCCTCCCACAACCACAGGGCCTCCCACAACCACAGGGCTGACATTAGCCACCACAGGGCTGACATTAGCTCCTCCCACAACCACAGGGCCTCCCACAACCACAGAGCTGACATTAGCTCCTCCCACAACCACAGGGCCTCCCACCAACCACAGGGCTGACAGTAGAAAGCTATTGCTATGCTAGCAAGATTCAAAGTTAATAACATTGGGCCTCATTCACCAACCGTTCTTACGAAGAAATGTGTTCTTAAACCCTTATGCACTTTTTTACGAAGATTCTGGCATTCACCAATGTTTTCTTAACTTGGATTTGTTCTTAGCTAAGAACAAAATCTACGAACACTGAAAAGCACTCTTACGCACATTTGAGTGATGACAATTTGCTCCAAATGATTGCTTACTGCATTTTATTTAATTCTACAGTCGTTTACAATGATAGTATTGTACTGTAATGTATTTCTGATCATTTGTTGATAAAAAGTCATATTATTCAAAAAAGACACTAACACTGCAATTTACTTAGCAATTAAACTGATTAAATCCTGCGTTATTTGGTGATTGATCGCTATTTATAGGGCCGAAATGCAGTGGTAGAATGTTACAAAGTACAAATTCTTCGTAACTGTACTTAAGTACATTTTTCACGTAGCTGTACTTTACTTAAGTAGACTCAATAGTGCATAGCCTACTTTTGACTTTTACTTTGTTACATTTTGCAGCAATTATCTATACTTTCTACTCCACTACATTTCTACAATGTTCTGTTATATTTTCTGATCAGTTTCCCCCCTCTGCCAAAACGTCTTCCTGACCGTCACACGTTTGTCTCACCAGTAAAGTTTGGTTGCCATAGATACTGTATATATGGGGCACCGCTGATCCAAGCCGGCTCCGGTGCTCCCTAGCCCGGGCGCAGCGCCGCTGACCCTCGGTAATACAGCCCCGGTAAAAGTGAAAATGAAAACGTTTGTTTTTTTATTATTCCCGTTTTTAAATCAAAGTTGCTATATCTATTTCTCTCCACAGCGTCGTTTACTCCTCCGCCAGGCTGCGTAAGACTCGTTCATATCTTATTTATTTGGCTGGACCTGTTCACATCTCCCCATCTGCGCTGCTTCACACACTTTATTTGCTTACTTGCTTGTTAAAGAAAATGAAATACATCCATGAATAAAACCAACCGCATTCCAATTCTAACATATTTCCGTTTCATGGTTAGGATAGGAACTTTTCTTAAATGCCAGGCCTTGTTTGTGGTTGTGGACATCTTCTACTTTTACTAAAGTAAATATGTCTCTGGTTATTTGTACTTTTATTTAAGTACTGAGATTCAGTACTTCCTCCACCGCGGCTCCGACAACCTGTCTCCCAGGAGGTGCACAGGAAGTGTCATGTCCTTATATGGGAATTTTTGGGGCGTTTTCTTATGCTAATTAGGAACAACTGGCACGCGCTTTCAGTTACGAAGACGTGGGATTCATCAATCCTAAGAACACAGGTGCGAACAATTCTGCTGTTTAAGAACACGTCATGAATCCGACGTATACTTTTCTTAGAAAATGTCTTAAGAACATATTTAAGAGAAAACTTAGGAAGATATTGGTGAATGAGGCCCATTGTGTACGGTTGGCAATCGTAAGTAGTAAATATATTGTAACAAGACAAGCTAGCTATCAGCCATGGCATTGTCCCTAAAACAATATCAAGACTTTCTTATCAATAATCATCATGAACTGTGAGATTAAATCTTGTCAGACTCTACTGAGTATTCAGACTAACCTGCAGTAACCTCATCTGAGACAGCTACCTTCTTTATAACAACAGTTCACTACTAAAGGAACACGTTAGCTTAGCATAAAGCCTGGAGACAGCTAGCTTCCTCCTCTCACAGTGTTTTCTCCTCTCCCTGCAGCCTGCGAAAGTACCTTCTCTGTTCCCCACGGGCCACGTTAGTATGACCCTCGTGACTCTCCGTACATGTCTCTCACCTGTCTCCCTCTCACCTGTCTCCCTCTCACCTGTCTCCCTCTCACCTGTCTGCCTCTCACCTGTCTCCCTCTCACCTGTCTGCCTCTCACCTGTCTGCTTCTCACCTGTCTGCCTCTCACCTGTCTGTCTCTTACCTGTTTGCCTCTCACCTGTCTATCTCTCACCTGTCTGCCTCTAACCTGTCTGCTTCTCACCTGTCTGTCTCTTACCTGTCTGCCTCTCACCTGTCTGCCTCTAACCTGTCTGTCTCTCACCTATCTGTCTCTCACCTGTCTGTCTTTCACCTATCTGCCTCTCACCTGTCTGTCTCTTACCTGTCTGCCTCTCACCTGTCTAGCTCTCTAGTGTAAACTCACTGTTTCCAACTGGTGGGCTCATGTTTCCGCTCTGAGATACATTTACTGATCAAAATCAAAATAGCGACATAACCCCAGACTTTGTTTTCGTCACAACGGTGCGATGAAGTGAATGTAAACCCAAAACCACAAACAGGGTTGGTGCCAAAGCACTGGTGGAGGCCCTCACCTGGAACCACACAGACCTCCAGAACCCGGTTCAACATATTAATAACATTACCAACACCACAGTCTCATTTAACACTGAGCCTGACCAAGGCGCCACTTTCACTATGCAACAGCTGTGATCTATGAAAACAAACCTAAAGGGAGGATTTGTACCTGCGTACGAACATTTTAGAGATAGTTAGGTGGTGAACACAAGATTCCTCTGTCACATTTAATTTCACTTCATATGACACGTTACTTATAGATCCACTTCCTCATAAACATTCAAACCAGTCGTGTTATTAGTGCTTGCACGTTTCCAATGTAAGAGATTTCAGCCAACTCAACTTAGAGCTGTGTCACCATTACATTCCCATTGATCCGCTCATTTCTCTACATTAACACATTCATGCATTGACCGCTGATGGCTGAATGTGTGGACGCCGAGTTAAGAGGCCGATCCACAGGCGCACATTAAGTACACACATTGATAAATGGAACATTGTCTGCCGTTAGTTTTTTGCTTTTGTGCGCACAGACACTTTATTTACTGTATAATGAGAGCCGTGATCGGATCAGCTGAAGCCCGGTTCACACAGGCCTAGTATTGGGGACCTGTAGCAATCTGCAATATGTACGGAGGTCGTCTGTGATCTTAACTCCGTGGGAATCTGCCATGTCTGGAATCTGTCGGTGTGAGAAAGAAAGAAAATTCCTACACAGACTTTTCACCTGTGCATTTGGTTATTTCAGTCGATTTCAGTTACAGGGAACTTTCTCAAAACATGTAGTCAAAATGTATTGGTAGCGTTGGAGATTATAAATGAAAGTTTTCACATCATATGTGGGGGTTAATGTCAGTAAATCAGAGTAAAAGACTTTGCTTATCCCCTGTGAATGCGCAACACTAAACACAGACGTGAGGACATTTCTAAATCCCAGTTTCTCTGGTAATATTTTAGTATCACAGCTGATATTGATCTGGTAGATTGGTGCACCTCTACCTCACACCTGTCAGAACAAGACTCACCTGCCCACACTGTCTCCATAGTAACAGTCTGTCTCCATGGAAACCATCAGCTGACAGCTCACTGTGTGTTTTGTTGTACAGAACCAATCAGCTACAGGCAGGATGATGTCACCTGGGACCTCTTTAGCCCTATTTGCACGGGACTAGCATTACCTGGTGACTTCTAGTTACGTGTCATATTTATGGATGAATTGCCGTTCGGGGATAATAAAGGTACCTTAGACCTTGACCCTTGAGGTTGTCTGTGATCCTAATCCCTGTGCGAATCAGCCATATCTGTAGCTTACTTTACCTAGTGTAAAGTAAAAATTCCCCCGCAAACGTATTTCGCCGAACACCGAGGTCCTGTGTTAATATTAGTTCTGTGCGAATCGATGTGTCTGTGATTTGGCGGGGTCATATTTCATTTTTTCAAGGTTTTTGTTTCCTGCGTGCCCTTTTATCCCTCTCACAAAGTCTCAGGGTTAGTTTAGTGTTCCTGTGTGTCTCTGTGGGTCTAACGGTTGTCTCTCTAGTCTCAGGGTTAGTTTGGTGTCCCTGTAGGTCTAACGGTTGTCTCTCTGGTCCCAGGGTTAGTTTAGTGGCCCTGTGGGTCTAAACTAACCCTGAGACTAGAGAGACAACCGTTAGACCCACAGGGACACTAAACTAACCCTGAGACTAGAGAGACAACCGTTAGACACACAGGGACACACAGGGACACTAAACTAATCCTGAGACCAGAGAGACAACCGTTAGACCCACAGGGACACACAGGGACACTAAACTAACCCTGAGACTAGAGAGACAACCGTTAGACCCACAGGGACACTAAACTAACCCTGAGACTAGAGAGACAACCGTTAGACCCACAGGGACACTAAACTAACCCTGAGACTAGAGAGACAACCGTTAGACACACAGGGACACACAGGGACACTAAACTAACCATGGGATCAGAGAGACAACCGTTAGACCCACAGGGACACTAAACTAACCCTGAGACCAGAGAGACAACCGTTAGACCCACAGGGACACTAAACTATCCTGAGACCAGAGAGACAACCGTTAGACCCACAGGGACACTAAACTAACCCTAGGAGCAGAGAGACAACCGTTAGACCCACAGGGACACTAAACTAACCCTAGGACCAGAGAGACAACCGTTAGACCCACAGGGACACTACACTAACCCTGGGACGGGAGAGACAACCGTTAGACCCACAGGGACACTAAACTAACCATGGGATCAGAGAGACAACCGTTAGACCCACAGGGACACTAAACTAACCCTGAGACCAGAGAGACAACCGTTAGACCCACAGGGACACTAAACTATCCCTGAGACCAGAGAGACAACCGTTAGACCCACAGGGACACTAAACTAACCCTAGGAGCAGAGAGACAACCGTTAGACCCACAGGGACACTAAACTAACCCTAGGACCAGAGAGACAACCGTTAGACCCACAGGGACACTACACTAACCCTGGGACGGGAGAGACAACCGTTAGACCCACAGGGACACTAAACTATCCTGAGACCAGAGAGACAACCGTTAGACCCACAGGAACACACAGGAACACTAAACAAACCCTGGGACGGGAGAGACAACCGTTAGACCCACAGGGACACTAAACTAACCCTGAGACCAGAGAGACAACCGTTAGACCCACAGGGACACACAGGTACACTAAACTAATCCTGAGACCAGAGAGACAACCGTTAGACCCACAGGGACATTAAACTAACCCTGAGACTAGAGAGACAACCGTTAGACCCACAGGGACACACAGGGACACTAAACTAATCCTGAGACCAGAGCGGCAACCATTAAACCCACAGGGACACTAAACTAACCCTGAGACTAGTCTCAGGGTTAGTTTAGTGTCCCTTTTAGTCATTATGTCCAGACTTATAGCTTGTTTTTCATTGGGAGGCCACAGTTTTTCATTGGGAGGCCACAGTTCTGAGACAAAAGGGTGTTAAAGGGGATAACCCTGAGACTAGTCTCAGTGTTAGTTTAGTGTCCCTGTGGGTTTAATGGTTGCTGCTCTGGTCTCAGGATTAGTTTAGTGTCCCTGTGTGTCCCTGTGGGTCTAACGGTTGTCTCTCTAGTCTCAGGGTTAGTTTAGTGTCCCTGTGGGTCTAACGGTTGTCTCTCTGGTCTCAGGATTAGTTTAGTGTCCCTGTGTGTCCCTGTGGGTCTAACGGTTGTCTCTCTGGTCTCAGGGTTAGTTTAGTGTCCCTGTGGGTCTAACGGTTGTCTCTCTGGTCTCAGGGTTAGTTTAGTGTCCCTGTGGGTCTAACGGTTGTCTCTGGTCTCAGCGTTAGTTTAGTGTCCCTGTGTCTAACGGTTGTCTCTGGTCTCAGGGTTAGTTTAGTGTCCCTGTGGGTCTAACGGTTGTCTCTCTGGTCTCAGGGTTAGTTTAGTGTCCCTGTGGGTCTAACGGTTGTCTCTCTGATCCCATGGTTAGTTTAGTGTCCCTGTGGGTCTAACGGTTGTCTCTCCCGTCCCAGGGTTAGTTTAGTGTCCCTGTGGGTCTAACGGTTGTCTCTCTGGTCTCAGGGTTAGTTTAGTGTCCCTGTGGGTCTAACGGTTGTCTCTCTAGTCTCAGGGTTAGTTTAGTGTCCCTGTGTGTCTAACGGTTGTCTCTCTGGTCTCAGGGTTAGTTTAGTGTCCCTGTGTGTCTAACGGTTGTCTCTCCCGTCCCAGGGTTAGTTTAGTGTCCCTGTGGGTCTAACGGTTGTCTCTCTGGTCCTAGGGTTAGTTTAGTGTCCCTGTGGGTCTAACGGTTGTCTCTCTGGTCTCATGGTTAGTTTAGTGTCCCTGTGGGTCTAACGGTTGTCTCTCTGGTCCTAGGGTTAGTTTAGTGTCCCTGTGGGTCTAACGGTTGTCTCTCTGCTCCTAGGGTTAGTTTAGTGTCCCCGTGGGTCTAACGGTTGTCTCTCTGGTCTCAGGGTTAGTTTAGTGTCCCTGTGGGTCTAACGGTTGTCTCTCTGGTCCTAGCGTTAGTTTAGTGTCCCTGTGGGTGTAATGGTTGTCTCTCTGGTCCTAGGGTTAGTTTAGTGTCCCTGTGGGTCTAACGGTTGTCTCTCTGGTCTCAGGGTTAGTTTAGTGTCCCTGTGGGTCTAACGGTTGTCTCTCTGCTCCTAGGGTTAGTTTAGTGTCCCTGTGGGTCTAACGGTTGTCTCTCTGGTCTCAGGGTTAGTTTAGTGTCCCTGTGGGTCTAACGGTTGTCTCTCTGGTCCTAGGGTTAGTTTAGTGTCCCTGTGGGTCTAACGGTTGTCTCTCTGGTCTCAGGGTTAGTTTAGTGTCCCTGTGGGTCTAACGGTTGTCTCTCTGGTCTCAGGGTTAGTTTAGTGTCCCTGTGGGTCTAACGGTTGTCTCTCTGGTCCTAGGGTTAGTTTAGTGTCCCTGTGGGACTAAATGGTTGTCTCTCTGGTCTCAGGGTCGTCCTCGGTCTCCTCCATGGTGAGTTTCAGTCGGGCTTCTGAGGACATTCAGGTTCCTCCTCCTGTTCCTCCTCGCAGGCGTCCAGAGTCGGCTCCCGCTGAGTCCTCGCCCTCCAAGGTAACTCCCATGTTTACGTACCAGTTGTGATGTAACCCTAACCCTCAAAGGTAACTCTCATGTTTACACCCCAGTTGTGATGTAACCCTAACCCTCAAAGGTAAGCCATGTTTACGTACCAGTTCTGATGTAACCCTAACCCTCAAAGGTAAGCCATGTTTACGTACCAGTTCTGATGTAACCCTAACTCTCAAAGGTAACCCATGTTTACGTACCAGTTGTGATGTAATCCTAACCCTCAGAGGTAACTCTCATGTTTACGTACCAGTTCTGATGTAACCTTAACCCTCAGAGGTAACTCTCATGTTTACACCCCAGTTTTGATGTAACCCTAACCCTCAGAGGTAACTCTCATGTTTACGTACCAGTTGTGATGTAACCCTAACCCTCAAAGGTAACTCTCATGTTTACATACTGTTTCTAACCGTCTCTAATCTCTCCTCCTCAGATGATGTCACAGTTGGACAGCCCCCCCGCTGTCCCCCCCCGCCAGCCCACCTGTAAGCTCCTCCCCCCTCGTTACTCCTCGTCCCTGTCCTCCTCATCCCCCCCCGACAGCCCCCCCTCGCTGCCTCCTCGGGAACCCGTCAGCTCTCCTCTGCACCTCCTGCCCCCCCCTCAGGGCCGCCCCCCCGCTGTGACCTGCAGGCCTTCTTCCCCCTCCTCCTCCCCCCCTCTGCCCCCCTCCAACACCCGTCACCCCCCACCCCCCCCATCCAGAAAGACAACCCTCCCTCTCCTGCCCCTGGACGGCCCCCCCCGTGCCCCCCCGACACAGCGTCCCTAAACTTCCCCCCAAAACGTACAAGAGGGAGTCTCTGAGCCACGCGCCGCCGCTGCTGGACACGCCCCCTGCGCTGGAGGAGGCAGGGCTCTGAGCTGATTGGACAGGCTGGGGGGGGGGCGGGCTCTGAGCTGATTGGACAGGCTGGAGGGGGCCGTGCTCTGAGCTGATTGGACAGGCTGGAGGGGGCCGTGCTCTGAGCTGATTGGACAGGCTGGAGGGGGCCGGGCTCTGAGCTGATTGGACAGGCTGGAGGGGGCCGGGCTCTGAGCTGATTGGACAGGCTGGAGGGGGGCCGGGCTCTGAGCTTATTGGATAGGCTGGAGGGGGCCGGGCTCTGAGCTGATTGGACAGGCTGGAGGGGGCCGGGCTCTGAGCTGATTGGACAGGCTGGAGGGGGCCGGGCTCTGAGCTGATTGGACAGGCTGGAGGGGGGCCGGGCTCTGAGCTGATTGGACAGGCTGGAGGGGGGGGGGCCGGGCTCTGAGCTGATTGGACAGGCTGGGGGGGGCCGGGCTCTGAGCTGATTGGACAGGCTGGAGGGGGGCCGGGCTCTGAGCTATTGGACAGGCTGGAGGGAGCCGGGCTCTGAGCTGATTGGACAGGCTGGAGGGGGGCCGGGCTCTGAGCTGATTGGACAGGCTGGAGGGGGCCGGGCTCTGAGCTGATTGGACAGGCTGGAGGGGGCCGGGCTCTGAGCTGATTGGACAGGCTGGAGGGGGCAAGGCTCTGAGCTGATTGGACAACTGATTGGATCAGAACACACAGAAAAACTGTGATCCAGTCTGGACTGAGAAAACTAAAGATCATGTGCTCTTATTGTGAGAACCCAACTGCTTGTTTCCTGCGGAGCATTGGAGAACATTGGTGTGTGTGTGTGTCTGTCTGTGTGTGTGTCTGTGTGTGTTTGTCTGTCAGCGTGTCGGACCGCGCTGTGTGGAGCAGAGAGGATTGTGGGAACAGAACCAGAGAGGTACTGTGCTGGTTCTGTTGCTCTCTGATGTTCAAGGAGATAAATTCTTTAAAACAAGGGAATAAACGTGTTTGTACACCGAGCTGGAAGGACAACAAACAGTGCTCCACTGTCTTTATTTCATTATTTATCTGAAATAAAACTGTTTTATTCTTCAGATCTGTAATATGAAGAATTCTGGATTCTTCTTTTAAACTTGGCCTGCTACGCTGCTCCTGATTGGTCGAAGCGTTCATTATCATCACTGTTGTTCAAGGGAAAATTTAAGCTTTAAGTGTTTGTTTTTTCAGAATAAGAAAAGGGTTTATTGCCACAGTAGTTGTCTCTTAGTTGTTCCAGACCCTCCTCCAAAGCTCTCTGGAGGAGGGTCTGGCTACTCGTAGTATGCTGGGATGGACTCGATGCCAGCCGTGTAGAACCACCCGTCCTAGTCTTTGGCAGGTTGATGGTTAATGGAGTCGATAGCAATAACTTCCTAAGTGTTATATTGGTCCAACTGATGACTCTTATTATATAGACAGACTCTTATTATATATAGACAGACTCTTAATATATAGAAAACTTATATACACAGACTCTTATTATATAGACAACTCTCATTATATATATTGCCCAATCTTATTTATATATATATATATATATATCTATATATATATTATAGACTGATCTTATTATGTATATAGACCAGATCTTATTATATATATATATTATAGACCGACTCTTATATATATATATAGACTGATCTTATTATATATATAGACTGATCTTATTATATATATAGACCAATCTTATTATATATATATATATTATAGACCGACTCTATATATATATATATAGACTGATCTTATTATATATATAGACTGATCTTATATATATATATAGACCAATCTTATATATATATATATATATATATAGACCGACTCTTATATATATATATAGACTGATCTTATATATATATATAGACTGATCTATATATATATAGACCAATCTATATATATATAGACCGATCTTATATATATATATACTGTATATAGACTGACTCTATATATATATAGACTGATATATATATATATAGACCAATCTTATTATATATATATAGACCTATCTATATATATATATATATATATATATATAGACCGACTCATATATATAGACTGATCTTATTATATATATATATACTGATCTTATTATATATATATATAGACCGATCTATATATATATATATATATATATATATATATATATATATATACGATCTTATTATATATATATATATTATAGACCAACTCTTATTATATATAGACAGACTCTTAATATATAGACAACTTATATAGACAGACTTATTATATAGACAACTCTCATTATATATATAGCCCTAATCTTATTTATATATATATCTATATATATATATATAGATATATATAGACCGACTCTTATTATATATATAGACTGATCTTATTATATATATAGACCGATCTTATTATATATATATTATAGACCGACTCTTATATATATATAGACTGATCTTATTATATATAGACCAATCTTATTATATATATAGACCGATCTTATTATATATATACTGTATATAGACCAACTCATATATATATATATATAGACTGATCTTATTATATATATATAGACCAATCTTATTATATATATAGACCGATCTTATTATATATATATATATATATATATATATATATATATATATATATATATATAGACCGACTCATATATATATATATAGACTGATCTTATTATATATATATATAGACGATCTTATTATATATATATATATATATATATATATATATATATATATATATATATATATATATATATATATATATATACATATATATATATATATATAGACCAATCTTATTTTATATATATATATGCGCAGAACAACTCTACCTCTGCCTCCCCACCCCACCACCCCCCTCCATGAAGTAGGCTACATACTGCTATGTACTGCAAAGCGAAATATATAGGCACTAAATCACATGCCAATCACTACTGGTCAAAAGATTCCTTTGCAGCGGCCAGGGTTTAAATCTGACCTGCGGACCTTTGCTGTGTGTCATTCCCTCTCTCTCTCCCCCATTTCTGTCTATCCACTGTCACTATCGAATAAAAAATAATAAAAAGATGAATGACTAGTCCAGCTGAGCAGGCATCAAGTATGCCTTTTCAGTTCAATAAACCAAGTACTACCATCTGACTCACACATCACAAGACAGTGTTACAATTAATTAAATCAACCAAAGCATTGTATGGCTCAAGACTATGGCGATATAGTATTCACTAAAAATCACCCAAGCAGAAAGCACAATAGTAATTCTGAAACGTGATTGACTGAAGATTCAACAATGCCATCACACAACACAGCTGAGCGCAGGTTGCAAAATAACACTAGTCACTTAGTCAGCTGCTACTTCACAAACTGCAAAGGCCAACATATACTGCACTTGACAACTAAGTCTCACACAGGCCTATAGCAGCATCACAAAATTATGAAGCAATACGTCTGATATGCATGGCTTTTCAATAAACTAAACAAAATATGTACATTATCTGGTCACACGGTCACAACAGATTATATTAACCTACTCAATTTACAGACAGCATAATAGCTCTTACCTTTAGAAGTTCTAATTTCTTGTCTTTTTCTTTGCAAAGTCACAGATCAAATCTCAACGTCAAGCTCCCTCAGCAGCTCGCTAAACCCTACTACACATGCGCTGCTGTGTGTTGGTAGAACTTTACAGGCAACGCCATAAATGTCTCCGGTGGACAGTGAATATAGAATCCACTCCCGTGGTACCGTTTCACCGTTGTGAAGGTGTCGGGTCAGTGCCTCGTTAGTGAGAGAGCGGGTCTTTCTGCCGCCAGCCTCGTCCCCCCCTCCGAGATGCTGGATATTTAGCCGCCTGATTCTGAAAGGCTAATAGCCCTCTGGGTATAACTTCCTCCCGGACGGTCTCTGTAATCGGTGCCCATAGTGCAGGCTCTTCAGAGATGATGGTACCTAAATTGCTATTACCTTGTTCTGTAATGCTGATGACCGGCCTCATCTCTGTCTTTTTCCACAACAACTTTAGCTACCATTAGCTGTGGCTGAGTGTAGCTGGTAGAAGGCAGCGATTCTTCCAAGCTAACGTTGGCTAGCTTCTCGACATCCTCCTCTTCGTCATTCACAGCTCTTTTTAAAAAGCTATTTATTCGCGGGACATTTTTTATAGCAGCCGCTTCTTTCTCTCCCTTTTCCACACTTTCACTCGCTGATACAACCCAATCTGACCGGCGATCAGTTACAAATTAATTCCACTCTTTCAATCTCAACTCGTTCTTAGAAAGCTGATCTTGGATCAGTGCGATGTAAACAACCTGCTCTATGCCCACCCACCTTTATTATTAGCCAATCTACACAGTGCATGCGGCCTTCTCCCAATCATTACATTAAACAACTTTTATTTTATTCTGATTGCATAATTATCACCATAATGATTAATGCCCATTGGGTAATACGGGCTTGATCGCAATTTGCCAACAAGGGGTGCTGCCGCCAACAAGGGGTGCTACAGGACCCCCAGCACCCCTACTTCCCGCGCCTATGTTATAATCATAGGGTGAATAGTGTTAGGGTTTACATTCTACATTATGATCATAGGGGTGAATATTGTTAGGGTTTACATTCTACATTATAATCATAGGGTGAATAGTGTTAGGGTTTACATTCTACATTATGATCATAGGGGTGAATATTGTTAGGGTTTACATTCTACATTATAATCATAGGGGTGAATAGTGTTAGGGTTTACATTCTACATTATAATCATAGGGTGAATAGTGTTAGGGTTTACATTCTACATTATGATCATAGGGGTGAATATTGTTAGGGTTTACATTCTACATTATGATCATAGGGGTGAATATTGTTAGGGTTTACATTCTACATTATGATCATAGGGGTGACTATTGTTAGGGTTTACATTCTACATTATAATCATAGGGTGAATATTGTTAGGGTTTACATTCTACATTATAATCATAGGGTGAATAGTGTTAGGGTTTACATTCTACATTATGATCATAGGGTGAATAGTGTTAGGGTTTACATTCTACATTATGATCATAGGGGTGAATATTGTTAGGGTTTACATTCTACATTATAATCATAGGGGTGAATAGTGTTAGGGTTTACATTCTACATTATAATCATAGGGTGAATAGTGTTAGGGTCTACATTCTACATTATAATCATAGGGTGAATAGTGTTAGGGTCTACATTCTACATTATGATCATAGGGGTGAATAGTGTTAGGGTTTACATTCTACATTATGATCATAGGGTGAATAGTGTTAGGGTTTACATTCTACATTATGATCATAGGGGTGAATATTGTTAGGGTTTACATTCTACATTATAATCATAGGGTGAATAGTGTTAGGGTTTACATTCTACATTATGATCATAGGGTGAATAGTGTTAGGGTTTACATTCTACATTATGATCATAGGGGTGAATATTGTTAGGGTTTACATTCTACATTATAATCATAGGGTGAATATTGTTAGGGTTTACATTCTACATTATGATCATAGGGGTGAATAGTGTTAGGGTTTACATTCTACATTATGATCATAGGGATGAATAGTGTTAGGGTTTACATTCTACATTATAATGATAGGCTGGATAGTGTTAGGGTTTACATTCTACATTATAATCATAGGGTGAATAGTGGATAATTTACATTCTGAATTATTTTTTCTATGATCCAAATATCTTAGCCCCTCAAATGAGACTTAAGAGCTCCAGTATACTAAACATGGGTACTACATACTACATACTAAACATGGGTACTATATACTAAACATGGGTACTATATACTAAACATTTTTTCAATTCAATTCAATTTTATTTATAGTATCAAATCATAACAGGAGTTATCTCAGGACACTTTACAGATAGAGTAGGTCTAGACCACACTATAATTTACAAAGCCCCAACAATTCTAATAATTCCCCGAAAAGCAAGCAGTGCGACAGTGGCGAGGAAAAACTCCCTCTCAGGAAATAACCTGGGACAGACCCAGGCTCTTGGTAGGTGGTGTCTGACGGGACAGACCCAGGCTCTTGGTAGGAGGTGTCTGATGGTGCCGGTTGGGGGGGGGTGATGAACAGTGGCAATAACAGTCACAATAAAGATAATGGATCAGTGACTAAAAATGCTAATCGTAGTAGTTCATGTCATAGCAGGGCACTGCAGGGCGTTACAGGGTGTAGCAGGGTTCAGCAGGACACCACAGAGCGTAGTAGGGTGTAGTGAAGAAGGACCACGGCGACAGCTGCAACCAAGGTCTTGGTGCCATCGTAGTCCACGGAAAAATGCTGGGAAAAAGAAACATAAGGACTCCGGGGAGTAAACTCCCCAGAGCTAGGTTAGTAACAAGCATTTCTGGATCTGCTTACTCCCTAACTATAAGCTTTCTCAAAGAGGAGGGTTTTCAGTTTATTCTTAAATGTGGTGATGGTGTCTGCCCCCTGAACCCAGACTGGGAGCTGGTTCCACAAGAGAGGAGCCTGGGTATAAACGTGGGTACTATATACTAAACAGAAACAAACAGAAAGACTGAACTCAGGTTGGATGGATGGAGGACCTTTACTGGCAAAGGGTTGTTAACAAAAATAATATTTCTTTTTTGGAAGTACGGGTGCAAATACAGCAATTTTTTCCTTGGCCTCCTTAGGATCACTTCACCTTATCTGGCTTTGTAAATATTCCAAATGTCCCGGCCATGTGAGCTTATACCTCCCCACATATTCTGTATGCATACATGTGTATGTATGAGAAACGTTGATCCCTGGTTAGGTGGCTTCTTGTTTATGATGACTCAGGGCTTTAGGAATGGAAATATGAAAACACTTCACCACTATTCACCTCGTATTTTAGTTTGTGTTTGTGGAGAAAACGTCCCTGAATTTAACTTTCTGTTTATTTAAGTGATGATGAGGAAGTGGAATAAAAAGTTAAAGTTCAGACTCTATCTCAATCAAATTAAATCCATCAGCTGTCCATTTAAAGATGAAATAATAAAGAAATTAATACCTCTGTTTTCTTCAGCAGACTTATATATATATATATATATATATATATACTATATATATATATATATATATATATATATATATAAAATATATATACATATATAAATATATATATATATATATATATATATATATATATATACATATATATATATATATATATATATATATATATATATATATATATATATATATACATACAAAAAATTAGACTTTTATTATTATTGACTAGCCTAGAAATCTAGACTCCCCTTAGTGGCAGCAAATTTATTTGGCAGCCAGGGGGGTCTAGCAACTCTCCGTTGACTTTCAAGCTGCAAAAACCAAATTTTGGTCAGGCCAATCACATTGTGTATAGAGTCGGTGGGCGGGGCTTATGGCTGCTGCTGCTGGCAACAGCGGACTTCTGGAAGACTTGGAGTTCAGCTTTTCTTTGATAAAAGAACAAAGAACGGCACAGAAATCATTCTTAAAAAAGGAAGATGTGTTCGGAGTTTTGCCGACCGGATACGGCAAAAGTTGAATCTATCAACTAGCTCTGCTACCTTCTTCGTTGCTCTGCCTGGTTGTAGCACTATCCTATTACCTGCAGAGGAAATTTGAAAGACAACCGTTTATCCTGCCCCTCGGATCGAGCTCCGTCAATGGTGAGTTCCCAGACCCTACATCTGGATGTGGGTCTGGCTTGTCAGGCTAAAAGTTGACTAAAAAAAGGAATAAAAAAATCATCTTTTGGAAATTGATCTTAATGCTTTAATTAAAAAAAATCCAACCTTTAAGGACATCAATTTTGTTTGTGAATGAATAATGTATCATAAATAAATAAATGTTCTTCCTTAAAATACAGGGGGCATAAGTCAGATCACCCCTATGTTAGATTTCCATAGAGGCAGACAGATTTTTATTTTTAAAGGCCAGTTATTTCATGGATCCAGGATACTATGCATCCTGATAAAGTTCCCTTGGCCTTTGGAATTAAAATAGCCCCCCCGCATCATCACATACCCTTCACCGTACCCCCACATCATCACATACCCTTCACCATACCCCCCACATCATCACATACCCTTCACCATACCCCCCACATCATCACATACCCTTCACCATACCCCCACATCATCACATACCCTTCACCATACCCCCACATCATCACATACCCTTCACCATACCCCCACCATCATCACATACCCTTCACCATACCCCCACCATCATCACATACTCTTCAACATACCCCCCACATCATCACGTACCCTTCACCATACCCCCCACATCATCACATACCCTTCACCATACCCCCCACATCATCACATACCCTTCACCATACCCCCCACATCATCACATACTCTTCAACATACCCCCCACATCATCACATACCCTTCAACATACCCCCCACATCATCACATACCCTTCACCATACCCCCCCCATCATCACATACCCTTCACCATACCC
>JABUOV010000101.1:0-52500 GCA_025617405.1 Perca schrenkii | reverse complement strand
TCACGAGGACCCCCAAAGACTTGGACTGATTGATTCTGCCCCCCTCCCCATAATGATGAAGATTGAGGCCATCAGGCTGATTGCAGTGGCTAAAATCAAACACCTTTTTCCAAATGTACCCAATCCACAACACACAGTGTTGGCGATGAACTTGGCGATGAACAGTGAAACGGTGAAGCTGCTGAGGAAATGGCTCCGTCTCAATACTCGCACAACTCAGGACTTTATTTTCCAGCCGCACAGAGACTGGGGGGGCCTCGGGGTTCCAAACATTGAATGGCTTTACACCCCTTCCAGATCAGGGCTCCTTCTCAACATGCTCACGATGACGATACAACGGTTAGAGAGCTATCACACCAATCGCTGTTTTTACATCTAGAGCGTCCCTGCTGCTCCCACATCGAGCCCCAGTTAAACACACAAGAGCCTCAATTCTTCACCTTAGACAGACCCAGAACAGACAGCACTGGACGGGCCTCAGACTACAAGGAAAACTCTCATTACTCCAGTCTGCTGACCACTCTGTATCTCACTCTGTCCTGACTAACCTCTCAATCTTAGATGACATCTTAATATTCATGATTAAAGGACAACCAGGTATACTCTGGCAACATGGTACCCATCAAAGTACCAACCCTACTGCATATTACATCCAACTAGGGTTGGGCGATGTCCCCTAAATTGGCAGTTGACGATGATTACAGTAAAACATCGTGATGGACAATGATATCGTTGGGGGGGGGGGGTGTAGCGGTAGCTTATACATATTTTTTCCTACTACTATGGGCCAACAGTTAACATAGAAACGATTAGAGATACATTTAAATGCCCTCTGTAAATGCTGCCCTGCTGGTAGGTTTTACAGGTTTAACAACTTGACCTACTTTCACTTAACTACGTTGCAGTAAAGTCAATCAGATGTCCTGATCTGCGTAACGACAGTACAGTGGGACGTTTGCCTTCAACAGAGCGACAGTAATAACCTAACATACCATCATTACTGAGTTTAAACTACATTCACGGTTATGTTTGCACTGAATAACGCATTCAATAAACAGAAACATAACTCTTGCAGCGCACATGAACAGATGCGCAATATTAGCTCACACATAAAATAGCACCCTCGTGAATTAGCCTGTTGCTAACGTACTTTCATAAATCCTGCATAACATCGTCCCGTACCTACAGGACCTCAGACTGACTTATTGATGCACGCACACAGACAGTAGTGTCGACAAACTTAGTCCAATGAGGGGAGAAAGGAAAGGGTGATAGCGCTCCACTTTTAACGCTTTTTTCTCTCTCACTCGAGACCGCAGCGTCCAACGTTACTAGAAGGTAGAGCGAGCTACAGCTGACAGAGAGAGAGAGAATGTATCACTTCAGCCAATCTTGTCTTTGCTAGTTTAAGACCGACGCACTTGTCAATTTCCCGTCCAGCGCCCGCGACTTGGATTAGTGTGTTTGACGGGGGGGGGGAAGACATCACGATGGTTGCTCTCCATCGTGATGTCGGCCAGCTATCACGATGGACGATGATATCGTCCATCGGCACAACCCTACATCCAACTCAACAGGAAAATCAAACTGTTGCAAACATACTAAACAGATGTTTCAACTATAAAGGCCTGGATGTGGCCAGACATGACCGGCTGGTTGATCTGGTGGCAAAAGATAAACTATGGACGTGATAACCAGATCTACAAGCACAGCTCTGTAACATATAAGTGGTTCCATCATAACCCATCTGACAGGGACTACTTCAGAAACATCCCAAACACTCCTCACATGGTAACTGTAAATGAGATTGTGAAGTCTGTGTGGACATCTACTACTATTCCAAACTATTGAAATATCAACCACTGGTAGATCTCATTCACCAACGTGGATACAAGTGTAAATTAATCTGATATTTGGAAGTCTGGGACATGTCCATAAGATATGGTCAGGAGGCAAAAAGACTAGCAAAATGTAGCTCTGTTTCAGCCATCATAGGGAGCATGTAACCATGGAGACGGAGAAGCTTAGTTTATCCTTAATGTGTTGAGTATTATAAATGAAAGAGCTGTAACACTATGTGTCCATGTAGACCTGTGTCCATGTAGACCTGTCACCATGTAGACCTGTCACCACGTAGACCTGTCACCATGTAGACCTGTCACCATGTAGACCTGTCACCACGTAGACCTGTGTCCATGTAGACCTGTCACCATGTAGACCTGTCACCACGTAGACCTGTCACCACGTAGACCTGTCACCATGTAGACCTGTCACCACGTAGACCTGTCACCACGTAGACCTGTCACCACGTAGACCCGTCACCTTGTAGACCCGTCACCACGTAGACCCGTCACCACGTAGACCCGTCACCTTGAAGACCTGTCACCTTGTAGACCTGTCACCACGTAGACCTGTCACCACGTAGACCTGTCACCACGTAGACCTGTCACCACGTAGACCTGTCACCATGTAGACCTGTCACCATGTAGACCTGTCACCTTGTAGACCTGTCACCTTGTAGACCTGTCACCTTGTAGACCTGTCACCATGTAGACCTGTCACCATGTAGACCTGTCACCTTGTAGACCTGTCACCTTGTAGACCTGTCACCTTGTAGACCTGCCACCATGTAGACCTGTCACCTTGTAGACCTGTCACCTTGTAGACCTGTCACCTTGTAGACCTGCCACCATGTAGACCTGTCACCATGTAGACCTGTCACCATGTAGACCTGTCACCTTGTAGACCTGTCACCTTGTAGACCTGTCACCTTGTAGACCTGCCACCATGTAGACCTGTCACCATGTAGACCTGTCACCTTGTAGACCTGTCACCTTGTAGACCTGTCACCTCGTCAATCACTCTTCTCATAGGATCTGGAATGTTTTCTTGTGATTTCTAGATCCAAATAAAAGCATTCAAATGTGTGTGTGTGTGTGTCTGTATGTGTGTGTATGTGTGTGTGTGTGTGTGTGTGTAAGCGCGCGCGCGTATGTGTCTGTGTCTGTCTCTGAGTGTGAGTGTGAGTGTGTGTCTGTCTCTGTGTGTGAGTGCGAGTGTCATACCCGTCGCTATGGGCGGGCCATAGGAGGCCGGGCCCGCCCCCAAAAATGCTTGTGCCCCCCCCCACTTGAGGCACAGATCTCTTAAAAAAATTACTTTCATTTTATATTATCATAGTTGCTAATTTTGTGTTGCATTAATGTTGCATTCTTTATCATTAAAACATTATAAATATAAATAAACAATGGTGTGATTTTTGTTTGATTGATGGGAATCTACACTGCAACAGCCTATCACGGCCTTACTAAAAAGAAAGTTAGGCTACGACACAGACGCCTCCTGATGTTGTCGTTGGAGAAGGAGCCCCTGTGAGTCTGATGCTAGTAGCTCCGTGGAGCCCCTGGACGACAGTCTGAGCCTGATGCTAGTAGCTCCGTGGAGCCCCTGGACGACAGTCTGAGCCTGATGCTAGTAGCTCCGTGGAGCCCCTGGACGACAGTCTGAGCCTGATGCTAGTAGCTCCGTGGAGCCCCTGGACGACAGTCTGAGCCTGATGCTAGTAGCTCCGTGGAGCCAGACCCTGGGCCTGGCAGGACCTGCAGGTCAAGAGCAACTGCGACTGGGGCAGCATTTGGGCCACAACTAACTGTTGAATCAGGGGGTGTGACGGACAAACCCAAACAGGTTGTGTTGAGGAAATATCCAGTCAAAATGTTTGGTTAAAAAAAAACGTAGCTGTAGCTGGCATTTGAACAGAGACTGGCTTGCGTAGGCTACTCGGTGGAAAAGGACTCCGCATTTTGTTATGCCTGCAGGAAATTCACATCTGTATCATCGGACGCGACCTTCTTCATTAAGATTTACAGACAAGGGCTTAAATAAGCATGCAGCTTCAAATGACAGGAGGGACTGGAGAGAGGACAGGCTGCCTCCACTCAAAGTACCGGTAGGTTCAAAGGCTCTGTGCGTGTGTGTGTGAGTGTGTGTGTGCGTGCGTGTCTCATGGCACATGCATAGCAATGCATATCCTTCTGTTGACTGCTTTAAAATGCAATGTTTGAGAGATGCTTCTGGTGTTACATCTAATATGTTGTATAGTCAAGTGTTTTATGGATATTCATAACATTGCTTCTATGTAATGTGTTGTAGGCTATATAGGCTACCTGGTCATATTGCTGTTGGTTATGTTTAACGTGATGATTACGTGCGAATAGTATAACAAGAGTATATGATTATTATACATATACGTACTGTACGCCAATAATAATTGTGCCACCCCATGTATTTCATGTGCCCCCCTTAAGACTGAGGTCTAGCGACGGGTCTGGTGAGTGTGTGTGTGCGTGCGTGTGTGTGTCTGTCTCTGTGTGTGAGTGTGTGTATGTGTCTGTGTGTCTGTCTCTGTGTGTGAGTGTGAGTGTGTGTGTCTGTCTCTGTGTGTGAGTGGGAGTGTGTGTGTCTGTCTCTGTGTGTGAGTGGGAGTGGGAGTGTGTGTGTGTCTGTCTCTGTGTGTGAGTGTGAGTGGGAGTGTATGTGTGTCTGTCTCTGTGTGTGAGTGTGTGTGTGTCTGTCTCTGTGTGTGAGTGTGTGTGTGTCTGTCTCTGTGTGTGAGTGTGAGTGTGTGTGTGAGTGTATGTGTCTGTGTGTCTGTTTGTCTCTGTGTGTGAGTGTGTGTGCAAGTGTGCGATGCGTTGCAATGCATCAACATTCTACTGCACACAAGGCAAATTTTTTATCAGTCATGAGCAGGTCTCAACGTTAAAAAAAAAATCTACCATGAAGCTTCAGAAAATGGTTCTAACCCACCCAGCTAGCCACTGCCACTGGATGTTGTGCCATAAGCAGTAAAGCTAGACCACGGGGTCATCAACTACATTTATCCAAGGGCCAGAATTATTTTAAGCAAACACTTCAGGGGCCGGACTTTCAAATAAAGAAAATAAAATTATATCTAATACGCATCTTCTTGTTTGATATTTTCACTTTCTTACTAACTTAATGCTATATTTTTTTACATGTATTAGTGTAAGCAAACCCCTAAAAACATGGAAAATCCATAATGATAACTAGATAGGATACTTAACTAGAAAATGATCTCAGATTAGGGGGCAGTTCACTGAGGAGTGATGGTTAAAGACTTGATTACTGAAACGTAATCCGTGTCCTGATTGGTGGAAAATGCTTACAGAAAGAAAGTCCTGTTGTCAGGTAAACATCTCACTGTCAAGAGCCTGAAGTGAAAAGTTGTGGAAAACAGCAGCTGTGATGATGAATGGACTGATAAACAGGCTAGCATTCCTCCTGTATGCCTCATTTGAAATAAGACAATGTTGTTGCTAAATAATACAACATCATCAAGAATAAAGAACGCGGCGCCATTCACGTGCATATTAAGTAGCCGCATGTATTTGTTTTGGTCCTAAAATACATCCATAGGTTTACCGCTCCAGCGGAGAGGATGGCTCGTTTAGACAGCAGCTACGTTTACAAGAGTTTATCTTAATTCGCAACCAATCTTGAACTTTGGACAAACACTTAGACTACAAACTACATCTTTCATTTTAGCTTGTTTGTAAAGTCGCTATTTGCAGAGTAGAGCTGTGTTTGCACGAGAGTGGACAGCCAGACAGAGCAGACCAAAATATCGCTTTCTGCCTGTACAACAGGTAGGTGGGTATTGATAAGTATTGACTCTGTAATCATTTAGGGTTTATTGTAGGCTACTTACAGTAGGCTAACGAGTGTAGCGTTAGTTCATCTGCGCCATCGGCGGTAAATAATCCCCGGTATCGTTTCCAGTCAGTTAGTGTTGCGTGAAATGCACACACCTCAGCCCTGCTGTGTGTGTGCGCGCAGCGCGAGCATCGCTGTTCAGAATCCAAAAGGCAACGCTTGTATCCAAATGAATTGGTTATAAATTACCTGAGGTGAAAATGTGAAATGTTAACATTCACATGCTTCGTGCCGCTCTGTATGACGTGTGCTGATGCAGCAGACAGAGCCACAGTGACTGAAACTTCACAACTTTATTGTCCACTCAAGGCCAGAAAATAAACAGTGACATAATCGATTATGGCACTTTGCCGCATCGATGCTGAATCGTGCATCGATTATTGTTGACACCACTAATATGTGTCTGTGTGTCTGTCTCTGTGTGTGAGTGTGAGTGTATGTGTCTGTGTGCGTGCGTGCGTGTATGTGTCTGTGTGTGAGTGTGAGTGTGTGTGCGTGCGTGTATGTGTCTGTGTGTCTGTCTCTGTGTGTGAGTGTGAGTGTGTGTGTGTGTGCGTGTATGTGTCTGTGTGTCTGTCTCTGTGTGTGAGTGTGAGTGTGTGTGTGTGTGCGTGCGTGTATGTGTCTGTGTGTGAGTGTGTGTGCGTGCGTGTATGTGTCTGTGTGTCTGTCTCTGTGTGTGAGTGTGAGTGTGAGTGTGTGTGTGTGAGTGTGTGTGTGTGTGTGAGTGTGAGTATGTGTGTGTGTGTGTTACCTCGCGGACACCGGGTCCACGGTGAGCAGCCAGCCGCGGTGTTCTTCATCTTTTCCCGCCGTCACCTTCACCTGTTTGTTGATGTAACGGATCCACTGCAGCGGACCTAACAGAGACCAGCCGCACTGCATCACGGGAATACAGTAATCTATCGATCTAATCACACTATCGGACTAATCAGAGACGCTTCCATACAGAGGAACTTTACCGTGCTCTGACTGCTGCACGAGCTTTAAACCCTCCGGAGGAAACACGAGGCTGGAACAAAGGTTCCGCCGGAACAAAACAACTTTATTTATAACTTCACTGAACACAAACACAACGACGGTAATAAAGAAAAGGAAGATAGAAACAGAAGATGAACTCTGAGTTCTATATATAGCAGCTTTCCTTTTAAATGATGTGTGATTATGGGATGTGTTATTTAATGATTCATATGTCTGACGTTATGCAACAGATCCATAAATTATTATCCAAATATCAGGAGATTAGATATATATATATATATATATATATATATATATATATATATATATATATGTCTGTATGTCTGTGTGTGTGTGTGTGTGTGTGTGTGTGTGTGTGTGTGTGTGTGTGTGTGTGTGTGTGTGTAAGTCTCCAGAGGTGGAAGACTTACTCCCATCATGTACTGCAGTACAAGTAGTAAAACAAGTGTTGTAGAGTTTTATCAAAATATACTTAAAATAACAAAAGTAAAAGTGCTCATCATGCAGTGTAATATATTTTATTGTATTATATTATGATCCAGTTAATTGTATTAAATATGACCAATCATTTAAATGGAATGTTTTATTTAATTCAAAAAATAATATATATATATATATATATAGTACAGGCCAAAGGTTTGGACACACCTTCTCATTTTCATGACTATTTACATTGTAGATTCTCACTGAAGGCATCAAAACTATAAATGAACACATATGGAATTATGTACTTAACAAAAAAGTGTGAAATAACTGAAAACATGTCTTATATTTTAGATTCTTCAAAGTAGCCACCCTTTGCTTTTTTGATAACTCTGCAAACCCTTGGTGTTCTCTCAATGAGCTTCATGAGGTAGTCACCTGAAATGGTTTTACCTTCACAGGTGTGCTTTGTCAGGGTTAATTAGTGGAAGTTTTTCCCTTATTAATGGAGTTGGGACCATCAGTTGTGTTGTGCAGAAGTCAGGTTGCCCTATTGGACAACTGTTAGAATTCATATTATGGCAAGAACCAATCAGCTAAGAAAAGAGAAACGAGTGGCCATCATTACTTTAACAAATGAAGGTCATTCAGTCCGGAAAATTGCAAAAACTGTGAATGTGTCCCCAAGTGCAGTCGCAAAAACCATCAAGCGCTACAACGAAACTGGCTCACATGAGGACCGCCCCAGGAAAGGAAGACCAAGAGTCACCTCTGCTGCTGAGGATAAGTTCATCTGAGTCACCAGCCTCAGAAATCGCAAGTTAACAGCAGCTCAGATTAGAGACCAGATGAATGCCACACAGAGTTCTAGCAGCAGACACATCTCTAGAACAACTGTTAAGAGGAGACTGCGCGAATCAGGCCTTCATGGTCAAGTAGCTGCTAGGAAACCACTGCTAAGGAGAGGCAACAAGCAGAAGAGATTTGTTTGGGCCAAGAAACACAAGGAATGGACATTAGACCAGTGGAAATCTGTGCTTTGGTCTGATGAGTCCAAATTTGAGATCTTTGGTTCCAACCGCCGTGTCTTTGTGCGATGCAGAAAAGGTGAACAGATGGATTCTACATGCCTGGTTCCCACCGTGAAGCATGGAGGAGGAGGTGTGATGGTGTGGGGGGGGGGCTTTCATGCCTGGTTCCCACCGTGAAGCATGGAGGAGGAGGTGTGATGGTGTGGGGGGGGGGTGCTTTGCTGGTGACACTGTTGGGGGATTTATTCAAAATTGAAGGCATACTGAACCAGCATGGCTACCACAGCATCCTGCAGCGACATGCCATCCCATCCGGTTTGCGTTTAGTTGGACCATCATTTATTTTTCAACAGGACAATGACCCCAAACACACCTCCAGGCTGTGTAAGGGCTATTTGACCAAGAAGGAGAGTGATGGAGTGCTGTGCCAGATGACCTGGCCTCCACAGTCACCGAACCTGAACCCAATCGAGATGGTTTGGGGTGAGCTGGACCGCAGAGTGAAGGCAAAAAGGCCAACAAGTGCTAAGCATCTCTGGGAACTCCTTCAAGACTGTTGGAAAACCATTTCAGGTGACTACCTCTTGAAGCTCATCAAGAGAATGCCAAGAGTGTGCAAAGCAGTAATCAGAGCAAAGGGTGGCTACTTTGAGGAATCTAAAATATAAGACATGTTTTCAGTTATTTCACACTTTTTTGTTAAGTACATAATTCCACGTGTTCATTCATAGTTTTGATGCCTTCAGTGAGAATCTACAATATAAATAGTCATGAAAATAAAAGAAAATGCATTGAATGAGATGGTATGTCCAAACTTTTGGCCTGTACTATATGTATGTCTGTATGTATGGTATGTATGTATGTATGTATGGTATGTATGTATGTATGTCTGTATGTATGTATGTATGTATGGTATGTATGTATGGATGGATGGATGGTATGTATGTATGTATGTCTGTATGTATTTATTTATGTATGTATGGTATGTATGTCTGTATGTATGTATGTCTGTATGTATGTATGTATGTATGTATGTATGTATGTATGTATGTCTGTCTGTATGTATTTAATAAAAACCTTTCTACCTGCCCCCTTCGCTCAGGCCCGCCCTGTGATGACGTTACTGCCCTGGGAGGTTTTAAGTGCAGAGGAACTGAGCTGTGAACACACGGAGCAGCAGCAGCAGAAGAAGAAGATGGAGGCCTCCAGCAGCAGCTCTTCCTCCAGCTCGTCTACCTCCATCAGAGACTTTACACACTCAGGTAACATGATGACATCACCCATCAGCTGACCACTGAGCTCAGCAGCTGATTGGCTGTTTGATCAACAGGCAGCCAGTTTGGTTATGTTTAGGCCCCAATACCACTAAGTTAAGAAAAATATGGTGGTTTGGGTTAACATTTTAGGTTACCAAGGTTTCCGTGTGATGCGGAACGTGACATAGCTGTGTTTGGTTCTGTAAAGTTAAAATGAACTCTCTGTTTCCTTGGATGAACATGCTGCCTGTGAGAGTGAACTCAGCGTTTGAGTTTGGTATTTGCTAATGAGGTCCACATGACTGAGATCTGAGTGTGGTGACGGGGATTATTCTGCTACAGACCGCCTATTGTTACCGGCCTCGTTATGGGAGCATGACACTGTGTTTTTAAGGATTTTAATAAGTCTCTTTGTGTTTAACCCTGAATGTCACAGAGTTTATCTGCTGAAAGATGTTTTTTTTTGGTGAATCCAGTGTTTTGTTGTGATTTGTTCTTCACATAGGCTAAATAAAGTGATTTCCACCGTAAAATGGTGCATAAAAGTGTATCAGAATACAGGAAATTAAGTCGTTGATGCTCAAAACGTCCTTGGGGAGGACAACCAGAAGTTAATTTAATGTGGAAAAGAAATGGTTCACGTTTGTTTGTATATTTCCTGCAAAATTGAATTCCACCAGGACTTCAGCACGAGACTACAGCTAGCCTTCTCTAATGCTATCAGTGTCCGGCTAGCGGCTAGCATTTAAATGGTTTCTTCACAATGTCTGAGTTGAAAACACATCTTGTTGTCACGTAAGAGCCTGTTCATGTTGCCCAGACATTTTAATTGCATTTGTGCACTTCTTTATAAGATGCCCTGACAACTGACATTTTAGCTAACTGGGAGCTTTGGACGTAGCTGCAGCAGCTCCAGTTTCCCAGCACCAATTTTGCTCTTTTTTTCCCTATCGACAGTACTCAGAGATATATAGCGATCAAAATTCAAGTAAAACTCGGCTGGAATTCTGGCCGAAAGCTGTGTCTGATGAACATGTTGGTGTCTCTCTTTACTGGGTTAGGGGGCTGTCAAATCCTTCTATTTAGAGCTGCCGAAACAAGCGTCTTATTCCTCTAAAGCTCTAAAAGTAATTTCTTATGAGGCTGTTTTTTAGGTTTCTGTTGCTGTTTTCTAATAACAACCCCCCCCCCCGCCCAGAGAGATGGGTTGGTGAGCCTGTGAGGCTTATAACTCACGGTTAGAGTTAGATGTTTTTATAATGCCTAAATGTTAATGAACTAATCAGAATAAATGAAAATATGAAGGTCTCTCTCCAGCGCTGCAGCTTGTGCACTGGAAAGAACCAAAGAAGTCGGCAGCTGCATTCGGAGTGTCGCTGCTGGTTCTGGTCTCCGTGGCGACGCTGTCCGTCATCAGCGTGGTGTCCTACCTGCTGCTCACTGTCCTCTGCATCACCATCACCTTCAGGTAGGAGTCAAATGGTCTGGCAGCAGCCAATCAGAGACTCAGAGACACACAGAGACAAACAGAGACAATCGGAGACACACAGAGACAAAGATAGACACACAGAGACAAACAGACACCTCAGAGACACACAGAGACAATCAAAGACAATCGGAGACCCACAGAGACACTCAGAGACAATCAGAGACAATCAGACACACCAAGACAATCAGAGACAATCAGAGACACTCAGAGACACTCAGAGACACTCAGAGACCCACAGAGACACTCAGAGACACAGAGAGACACTCAGAGACACAGAGAGACACTCAGAGACACACAGAGACACTCAGAGACACAGAGAGACACACACTGAGACACTCAGAGACACACAGAGACACTCAGAGACACAGAGAGACACTCAAAGATACAGAGAGACACTCAGAGACACTCAGAGACACACAGAGACACACAGAGACAATCAGAGACAATCAGAGACACACAGAGACAATCAGAGGCACACAGAGACACTCAGAGACACAGACAGACACACAGAGACACAAAGAGACACAGAGACACTCAGAGACACACAGAGACACTCAGAGACACACAGACACACAGAGACACAAAGAGACACTTAGAGACACACAGAGACACTCAGAGACACACAGAGACAGAGACACAGAGAGACACACACAGAGACACACAGAGACACTCAGCGACACACCGAGACACAGAGAGACACTCAGAGACACACAGAGACACTCAGAGACACAGAGAGACACACACAGAGACACACAGAGACACTCAGACACACAGAGACACAGAGACACACAGAGACACAGAGAGACACACACAGAGACACTCAGAGACACCCAGAGATACAGAGAGACACTCAGAGACACACAGAGACAATCAGAGACAATCAGAGACACACAGAGACACAGAGAGACACACACAGAGACACCCAGAGATACAGAGAGACACTCAGAGACACAGAGAGACACACAGAGACAATCAGAGACAATCAGAGACACACAGAGACACAGAGAGACACACACAGAGACACTCAGACACACCCAGAGATACAGAGAGACACTCAGAGACACAGAGAGACACACAAAGACAATCAGAGACAATCAGAGACAATCAGAGACACACAGAGACAATCAAAGGCACACAGAGACACTCAGAGACACAGACAGACACACAGAGACACAAAGAGACACAGAGACACTCAGAGACACATAGAGACACACAGAGACACAGAGACACTCAGAGACACAGAGACACTCAGAGACACACAGAGACACACAGAGACACTAAGAGACACAGACAGACACACAGAGACACAAAGAGACACTCAGAGACACACAGAGACACTCAGAGACACTCAGACACACAGAGACACAAAGAGACACACATAGAGACACTCAGAGACACAGAGAGACATCAGAGACACAGAGACACACATAGAGACACTCAAAGACACACATAGAGACACTGAGACACAGAGACACAGAGACACTCAGAGACATACAGAGACACACATAGACACACAGAGACACATAGAGACACAGATAGACTCAGAGACACTCAGAGACACTCAGAGACACAGACAGACACACAGAGACACAAAGAGACACTCAGAGACACACAGAGACACTCAGAGACACTCAGACACACAGAGACACAAAGAGACACACATAGAGACACTCAGAGACACAGAGAGACATCAGAGACACAGAGACACACATAGAGACACTCAAAGACACACATAGAGACACTGAGACACAGAGACACAGAGACACTCAGAGACATACAGAGACACACATAGACACACAGAGACACTCAGAGACACAGACAGACACACAGAGACACAAAGAGACACTCAGAGACACACAGAGACACAGAGACACTCAGACACTCCGAGACACAGACAGACACTCAGACACACAGAGACACTCAGACACACAGAGACACTCAGACACACAGACAGACACACAGAGACACACAGAGACACTCAGACACACAGAGACAGTCAGAGACACAGAGAGACATCAGAGACACTCAGAGACACACATAGAGACACTCAGAGACAGACATAGAGACACTCAGAGACACACAGAGACACACAGAGACACACAGAGACACATAGAGACACACATAGACACTCAGAGACACATAGAGACACGGAGAAACACAGAGACACTCAGAGACACTCAGAGACCCTGGCCTGGATGGTTTAAAGGCTTTTTAAAATACAAAGAAACAAGAAAGACAGAAAACACAAGCAGAGCTCAAACTGGGAATTAGAAACCAAGCATGGAAACAGGAAGTGATGTCATCCTAACAGCCCTCTGCTTCCTGTCCGTAGGGTTTATAAATCAGTGATCCAGGCGGTCCAGAAATCAGACCAAGGACATCCGTTCAGGTAACAAGCGGCCCGTCCTCCGTCCCCTGTGTATATTGACCACGTTTCATTTAGGGGACCTTTGTGTTGTGTGTGTGTGTGAGACCTTTGTGTTGTGTGTGTGTGAGACCTTTGTGTTGTGTGTGTGTGAGACTATTTATCAGAGCCACCGTCGCTGGGGCCAGAGCTTAGCGCCATCCAAGACCATTGGGATTGGTCGAAAGAAATGCAACCAACCCAGAGTGTTTTTTTCTACTATCCCAGAATGCATCTGTGGTGTATCCAAACCTTCCTCCACAGCGCTGTGCAGATAGAGCTGGACATGAAAGACTGGTGTTGTTTTCATGCTAACTCTGTCCCCAGGTCTCTGATGGACAGGGACATCTCCATGTCCTCTACTTATAACACTGTATATAACCCAAACCCTGTATATATGTATATAACGCTGTATATATGTATATAACCCTATATATAACCCTATATACACTACCGGTCAAAAGTTTTAGAACACCCCAATTTTTCCAGGTTTTTATTGAAATTCATGCAGTTCTTATGTCTTATTGTACTCCGAAATGAAATAATAGAACAAATGAACAATTGAAGTTAAAAAAGAAATCATGGAATCAATTTATAAACCAAAATGTATTCTAAATGTTTGACTCATCAAAGTAGCCCCCATTGGCAGATATAACAGCTGAACACACTCATTGCATTCTTTCTACAATGGACAATGGTCAAATATTCTTCAGAAAGTTCTTCCCAACTCTGTTGCAGAAGTTCCCATAAATGTGTGGCCCTTGTACGTTGCTTTGCTTTCACTTTTCTGTCCAGTTCATCCCAAACCAGCTCAATGGGGTTTAAGTCTGGTAACTGTGCTGGCCACTCCATGTTATAAAGCTTACCATCTTGTTCTTCTTTGCTAAGGTAGTTCTGGCATAGCTTGGACTTATGTTTTGGGTCATTATCTTGCTGTAGGATGAACCCCTGACCAACTACCCATACCAGAGGGCACTGCATGGCGCTGCAAAATGCTGTGGTAGCCGTTTTGGTTCAGAGTACAAATCACAGACCCTGGATCCAGCAAAACAGCCCCAGACCATCACGCTTCCTCCTCCATGTTTGACAGTTGATGTCACACACTGAGAAACCATCCTTTCGCCTACTCGACAGCGTACAAAAATCCTGCGTGATGAACCAAAGATTTTATTTTTGAATCATCAGTCCATAACACCTTCTTCCAGTCTTCAGTAGTCCACTGACGATGTTTCTTGGCCCAGGCAAGCCTCTTTTTCTTATTCTGACGTCTTAGCAATGGCTTTCTTGCTGCAACTGGACCTATCAAACCTGCAGCTCCAAGTCTTCTCTTTCCAGTTGAAACTGAGACTCTCTATTACGACCACTATTAAGCTGTGCTTGAAGCTGTTGTCCTGTGAGCCGCCTATCACGCAAGCTGTTGACTCTCAGAAACTTGTCTTCTGATTCTGTTGTGGCTTTGGGTCTGCCAGACCCAGGGGCGTAGGCAGAAATAGTATTTTGGGCGGGCCAGTACAAAACTGGGTGGGCCATTTTCTAAAAGACGAAGTAGCAAAAAGGACTAACTGAAAAAAACAGCAACGATTTTACCTTCCAACATACTGCATTACAACGGCAATAACAGTACTGTCTCCAACATGCTCAACCAACAAAGCTCCGTCTAAAAAGTTTGTACACAACAACATAGACAAAAACCTGTAGATTGTAACATATTCGGACTAAAATATATTTGCAGCGGCAGAAACAGCAGCATTGGCTCTGCACAGCACTGTTATAAAATTAACCCTTTTATTGCACAAAGTGGCAACTAAACATGAACCCAACAGCAGAGAAGGCGTTTACATACTGCAGGACATAGAATAGCCTACATCAGACAGAATCACACATGGAACAATGCAACAGCATTGTTGCTTCAGGACTATATGGTCAGATCATGAGCAGCAAATGGCTACCAGCACTAAAAGAAAATCAAAGAATGAAAACTTCCAGCCAAGCATTGTTTAGCTAAATTATGAGGATATAATGAAAAGTGGCCAGCCAGGTGCCAAATCTTAGACAGTGTATTAAGTCCACTACAGTGACAGGACCAAAGAAAACTCAAAACTAGGTCACTCACAGAGAAGTTATCTTCTTATTTAATGTGGGCAAAACACAAACGTGTTTCAGCTAGAAGCCATCATCAGTATTCACCATGTCTTACTAAAATAGGAAGGTTACTAGGTTAGCTAGGTTACTTAATTAATAACACAAGAAGCGTGAAAGACGTTTGACTTAATGTTACCTGTGTGAGGACCTCCTCTCTCTCTGATGGGCCGTCAGCTCCGCTGGGGAAATGTCAGCACATGCTGCAGAAAAGCTCGTCCTTATTTACACTGGACTCCATCCAAGAAAACTGTCCATACCACTTTAAAGAGAAGCCATTGTTGTCGCAGTAACTTTTAACAGTGTATTGCTTAACACATCCATGGTAGCTCCGTTGTCTAAACAGCCAGCTAGCTAGCGTTAGCTGCTGAAGGCAGCCCGCAGAGTCTGCCTGTTGTTACCATAGCAACCAACTACGTTCCGAAGGCGTTTGATCTAATTGTTTGATTGTTTGGTTTAAACAGTTTTGTTTTAATCAGAAGAAAATACACATTAAACACACACAACTAGCTAGTACTGTTATTATTTCTTTTTTTGCATACATTTGAATATTTTTCATAACAAAACGTATTTTGATCAAACTTGGCTGGACGGGCCAGTGAGTAAAGTGGGCGGGCCAGTGCCGCCCTGGCCCATTGCTGCCTACGCCTCTGGCCAGACCTCTTCCTGTCAGAGTCTCCCCCAGTTTCTAAGTGCCTTTTGATGGTGAAGAATACTGTACTCACTGACACCTTGACTTTCTTCGCAATTTCTCTGTAGGAAAGACCAACATTCTTAAGTGTTATGATGGTCTGTCTCTCTTCCATTGTTAATTGCCTTTTTCCCGCCATTTTTATAGCAACACTACTTTCTGCAGTACAATACTGTTCAAATAATGCTCACGAGGGTACGGTACCACAGTGTGTTCCAACAATACTTTTATACAAACAGAGGTAGTTGGAAGTAATCCAGACCAGTTGGAACACCTGTAGGAATTGGTAGCACCAACTTTCAAAGCTTGATCAACCTCCATTGCTGCAGAACAGCTTTATGTTGTTAACCCATTTCTTGTTCCCTGAAAAAGGCCTTTTTGTAAAATACTGAAATGTACATTATTTTTCAGTTTTGGTAACCTTACTTTTTTTTTTAAACCTCAGGCAGTTCATCACTTACCTTTGTACCATTTCAATCTATTCATTGGACTTGAACTGCTAAAATTAAAAAAAAAACTAAAAAAATTGGGGTGTTCTAAAACTTTTGACCGGTAGTATATATATATATATTACCTGTGTGTGTGTGTGTGTGTGTGTGTGTGTGTATATATATATATATATATATATATATATATATATATATATATATATATATATATATATATATATATATATATATATATATATATATATATATATATATGAAATGCTGTATATGTCCCCAGGTCTCTGATGGACAGGGACATCTCCGTATCCTCTGTATTTAACCCTGTATATAACCCAAACCCTGCATATGTATATAACACTGTATATATGTATATAACACTGTATATATGTATATAACACTGTATATAATGCTGCATATATGTATATAATGCTGTATATTGAGCTGTATATATGTATATTAACCCTGTATATCAGTGTTTCTCAAATGGGGGTGTCCCTCTAGGGGTACTTTGGAGGACTGCAGGGGATACGTGAGATATTTAACTAAATGTTTAATATTTACAAGGGTGTTGTCCAGAACATTGTTCCTCTTTATGTAGAATTTATTTTTTCCTTCCAAAATTTTTTTGTCTCCTTCTTTGGACCTATTATATCCTTCCTTCTACTGTCCTTCCACTTTTTACAAGTTTCTCCCTTTTTTTCTTCCTATGTCACTGTTTTTGAAGTTTTTGATACTATTTTGACCTATTCTTGTCTAAATTCCTTGATATTTTTCCACGTTTTTGTCTTTTTTACAGTTTCTGTCTCCTTTTCAGTTACAAGGCTGCTGTTTAGTAAATCTATCGCGGACAGTGCTGTATTGTTCCTCTTTATATACAATTTTTCTACCGAAAATGTTTAGCGCTGGTCAGGGGGTACTTGGCTTAAAGGGATATGCCACCGTTTGTTGAAATAGGGCTTATCACAATCCCCCCTAGCTGTAGATAGGTGGGCCAACACATTTTTTGTGCATGCATTGTTTTAGTCCGGTGCAACACTGGCAGCGCCGCTGCTAGTTAGCTTTGCGTAGTGAATGGAATCCTATGTTGCCGGTTAGCATGTTGTGAGTAAAAGTGAGCCAACAAAAAAAACAACAACCTAATTACTTGCAGTGAGACAAAAAATGCGTTGGCCCACCTATCTACACCCAAAGAAGACCGTGATAAGCCCTATTTCAACAAACGGTGCAATTTAAAGAAACTATTCAAAAGGGGAATATTATTGAAAAAAGTTTGAGAACCACTGTTATATATAATCCTGTATATATGTATATAACACTGTTTATTTGTACAGTGGGGAAAACAAGTATTTGATACACTACCGATTTTGCAGGTTATCCTATTTACAAAGCATGTAGAGGTCTGTAATTTTTATCATACGTACACTTCAACTGTGAGAGACGGAATCTAAAACAAAAATCCAGAAAATCACATTGTATGATTTTTTAATAATTAATTTGCATTTTATTGCATGACATAAGTATTTGATCACCTATCAACCAGTAAGAATTCCGGCTCTCACAGAACTGTTTTTCTTTAAGAAGCCCTCCTGTTCTCCACTCATTACCTGTATTAACTGAACCTCTATGAACTTGTTACCTGTATAAAAGACACCTGTCCACACACTCAATCAAACAGACTCCAACCTCTCCACAATGGCCAAGACCAGAGAGCTGTGTAAGGACATTAGGGATACAATTGTAGACCTGCACAAGGCTGGGATGTGCTACAGGACAATGGGCAAGCAGCTTGGTGTGAAGGTAACAACTGTTGGCGCAATTATTAGAAAATGGAAGAAGTTCATCATGATGATGGTCAATCTCCCTCAGTCTGGGGCTCCTTGCAAGATCTCACCTTGTGGGGCATCAATGATCATGAGGAAGGTGAGGGATCAGCCCAGAATTACACAGCAGGACCTGAGCTGGGACCACACCCAACCCAGAGTGTCTAATCTTCTCAAAGAAGACCATTTGTAACACACTACGCCGTCATGGATTAAAATCCTGCAGCGCATGCAAGGTCCCCCTGCTCAAGCCAGCGCATGTCCAGGCCCGTCTGAAGTTTGCCAATGACCATCTAGATGATCCAGAGGAGGAATGGTAGAAGGTCATGTGGTCAGATGAGACAAAAATAGAGCTTTTTGGTCTAAACTCCACTCACCTTGTTTGGAGGAAGAAGAAGGATGAGTACAAAACCATCCCAACCGTGAAGCATGGAAGTGGAAACATCATTCTTTGGGGATGCTTTTCTGCAAAGGGGACAGGACGACTGCACCGTGTTGAGGGGAGGATGGATGGGGCCATGTATCGCGAGATCTTGGCCAACAACCTCCTTCCCTCAGTAAGAGCATTGAAGATGGGTCGTGGCTGGGTCTTCCAGCATGACAACGACCCAAAACACACAGCCAGGGCAACTAAGGAGTGGCTCCGTAAGAAGCATCTCAAGGTCCTGGAGTGGCCTAGCCAATCTCCAGACCTGAACCCAATAGAAAATCTTTGGAGGAAGCTGAAAGTCCGTATCGCCCAGCGACAGCCCCGAAACCTGAAGGATCTGGAGGTCTGTATGGCAGAGGGGGCCAAAATCCCTGCTGCAGTGTGTGCAAACCTGGTCAAGAACTACAGGAAATGTATGATCTCTGTAATTGCAAACAAAGGTTTCTATACCAAATATTAAGTTCTGCTTTTCTGATGTATCAAATACTTATGTCAATAAAATGCAAATTAATTACTTAAAAATCATACAATGTGATTTTCTGGATTTTTGTTTTAGATTCCGTCACTCACAGTTGAAGAGTACCTATGATAAAAATTACAGACCTCTACATGCTTTGTAAGTGGGAAAACCTGCAAAATCGGCAGTGTATCAAATGCTTGTTCCCCCACTGTATATATTGCTGTATATAACACTGTATATATGTATATAACCCTATATTTAACCCTTTCTATGTCCCCAGGTCTCTGTTGGACAGGGACATCTCCGTGTCCCCAGAGGCCATCCGTCTGCTCGTTGATCGTTGTCTGGTCCTCCTGAATCATTTCACAGATACGATGAGGAAGCTGCTGCTGGTGGAAGACATGTTTGACTCTCTCAAGGTTTCACACACAAACTGTTAGCACGCTGCTAATGCTAATGGTTCAAATGTTACTCAAATATTCAAAAACCTTTATCAATACCACACAGGGACACACACACTGTCAGCAATGCTGTTAGAGGGAAATGTTCAAGACTCTAAAAATAAACAAGCAATAAACAAATATAAGTAAAGAGAATAGTCAGTCAAATGTATTTACAGTATTGAGGTATTACACGCAGCTAATGCTATGTTTCAGCTGTATGTGTTCTTCATGTTTCAGCTGTATGTGTTCATGTTTCAGCTGTATGTTTCTTCATGTTTCAGCTGTATGTTTCTTCATGTTTCAGCTGTATGTGTTCATGTTTCAGCTGTATGTGTTCATGTTTCAGCTGTATGTTTCTTCATGTTTCAGCTGTATGTGTTCATGTTTCAGCTGTATGTGTTCATATTTCAGCTGTATGTTTCTTCGTGTTTCAGCTGTGTTTCATGTTTCAGCTGTATGTGTTCCTCATGTTTCAGATGTATGTCTTCTTCATGTTTCAGGTGTATGTCTTCATGTTTCAGCTGTATATGTGCTTCATGTTTCAGCTGTATGTATTCTTCATGTTTCAGCTGTATGTATTCTTCATGTTTCAGCTGTATGTGTTTATGTTTTAGTTGTATGTCTTCTTCATCTTTCAGCTGTATGTCTTCTTCATGTTTCAGCTGTATGTCTTCTTCATGTTTCAGCTGTATGTGTTCTTCATGTTTCAGCTGTATGTGTTCATGTTTCAGTTGTATGTCTTCATGTTTCAGCTTGCTGCGGTCATGTGGATGATGACGTATGTCGGAGCGATCTTTAATGGAGTCTCCATCCTGATCCTCGGTGTGACTTCTTTTTCTCTGACTCATGGATTTAAGTCTGTAACCCAAACTGACTTCTTCTTCTAACTAACGCTATGCCCATTCTCATGTTTCCAGCGGACATTATTTTCTTCAGCACACCGCTCATCTACCAGAAGAAGAAGGTACGGCAGAATAATGCGACAAACATAATGTTTTTAAAAGAACTTCTGTCTGCTTTCTGTCAGCATCGTCTCCCAAAGAGTGCACCCATACTCATATATACTAAAACAAGGAAGTAAATATATACTAATACCCATACCAATACTCATATATGTGTTTACTAAAACAAATGCTCAGATGATTCACTCATTCAAAATTCAGCTTCAGCCCAAACAGAATCTGCGTATTGTTTTTAAACAGTTTTCAGTGGTGATCCAGAATGAAAACCTACAGACTGTTTTTCTATTTGAAGTGGAGATGTATTAACATTCTGAGATTTATTTATAAACCTCTTAAAGCTCCACCTGCATAAATTGGGAATCACACCGGAGGATATACTGGGCTGGCAAACACTGACACACATTTACATTCCTGAGATGGACAAAATATTGGAAACGCCTATTCTGAATAACAGCTGAAAACCATGAGCCTCACAGTTAAGGCTGTTACACATCCGGGCCGGACGAATAAGTGACGCTAAAATGCTAAATAATTTCCTTCAAATATTTTGCATCAAACGTATTCACACTGGCAACGATGTGCATTTGCAACAGTTTTTAATAAAAGTTTTGGAGATTGGCAGCAGCTCACCTGCGGTGTTGGTGGGACAGTTTGAGGTTCTTCTGAAGAGAGAGTATGAGACGGGAGACGCTGCTGAAGATATCCAGTGATTGTTCAGCAGCTAGAGTCTGCAGTTTGGAGGTGTCCTGCCTTGTTTCCTTGGCTGCTGAGTTAGCTCCGTAGCATATGTCTAGGGCCTATTTTTGTAGGAAAGGAAGGAGTGCCTCTGGTAAACGCTGCCTTTGTAATGTTGAAAAGAGTAATAAAGTTAGCTGTCTGTCCAGTTTGTGGTTCGGACAGCAGCCTCTGTGTTGTTATATCATGATCCTCATAGGTAAACAACGGGATTGGTTGATGTCTTTATTGGCCTCGCAAAAAGCTCAGAAGAATCGACCTTGTTTCAGAAAAAAATTACGTTGCGTTATCAGCACATAATATTTGTGTTCTGTGTGAAAGTACTCGTGACAAAAACAATAGTTCGGAAAAAGATAATGCTGTGCGAATCAATCGCACAAAAACAAAATGTTCCTGCTGTGTAAAGGCCTTTAGATGGGCATTCCTGATAAACGGTTGTGTTGTTCTCTTTCCTGAAGACATTTGACTAATTCTGTGAATGAAAAGTTATTATAACATTCAAATGTGTGTGTCTCTGTATGTGTCTGTGTGTGTGTTTCTGTGTATGTGTTTAGACACAGATCGATCAGTACATTGAATTGATTCGGTCCAGAGTGGAGGAGACGCTGCAGAAGTAAGTTCTCATCAGATCTGCAGGCGATGGGAGTCTTACAGACAGGTGTAGCTGCTCCACCCTAACAGAGTGTGTGTGTGTGTGTTTCTGTGTGTCTCTGTGTATGTCGGTTTGTGTGTTTGTGTGTCTCTGTGTTTCTCTGTGTGTGTGTCTCTGTGTGTTGCAGGGTGCAGGACCGGTTACCTGGAGCTGTGAGAAGATCCAAAGCTGAGTGACCAGCTGACCCGCACACTGTGCTCTGATTGGTCTGTCTGTAAAGGAATCAGCTGCTGACTGATAAGAAAACATAAGTGAAGCTGGTTGTTTGTTTTATTCACTTTGTTTCTCGACATTAAAGAAGAGTTCACATATTACCCCCCCCCATGTCGTATTGTCTCCTGTTCAAACTGAGTCTTTTCTACAGTCTGACTTATTGAAATAAAAGACTTCAGTCTGACTTATTGATATACAAGACTTCAGTTTGACCTAGAAATTAAAGATCAGTTTGACTTATTGAAATAAAAGACTTCAGTCTGACTTATTGAAATAAAAGACTTCAGTTTAATCTACAGGAGACACTCAAGATCTACAGGAATGCACCGACCACGGCAGAGAAAATACAGACTGATGGCTGGGAAACAGTACGAGTTCAAACAGTTTTTCTTTCATGCAAATGTGTCATGGTGGTGTTTATTTCTGCTGTTTGGTGGGTTTTCCTGTTTCTCTCCCTGGCAGTCAGTGGGTGCAGCAGAGGGCGTAGTCTCTGTAACGAGGCACACCTTGCAGCATTTCTCTCCTTATCACTCAGTTTCTTTCCCTGGCAGTCTGTGGCTGGCTGGCCGAGCTGGGACTGTGAAACGAGGCACACCTGATATTCATCTCGTTATCTCTCCGATAAAGCCTGGTCCAGACTCCACTCCTGTATCACATTATTCTGTTGCAGTCGATAGAGTTCAGTGGCTCTTTGCGCTTGTGTTTTCTACTTTTTGTTTATGTATTTTTGGATTTCTGGACTAACAAGAGTTGTTCAAGCCTGCACTCTTTTACGATTTAATATTATTAGGACAATGCACATTTCTGTAAATGCACCAGTTAGCCAGAATACTAATTTTCAACTGTAGTCCTAGTTACCCAGCATGCATGCCTTTATAGTGGGAGGAAACCAGAGCAGCTGAAGGGAACCCACGCAAACATGGGAAGAACATGTAAACTACACACAGAAATGCGCTGCCTGGACTGGCGATCGAACTCTGCAGCGCCAACTTGCTGTGAGGCCGAAGTGCTAACCACTGAGCCACCGTGCCACTATGTCTCCAGTGTTCCCCAGCTCTCAGCCTGAGTGAGTCTTCTGGTTGGACCATTATCTCCTCCTGCTACACCAGACAGACTTCATTACCTCCAAGTACTTCCAGCCGATTCCCCAGAAACTCTTTCTTCCAATGAACACCCTAAAACCAGCTCCGCCTCCTTCTCTGTGACTTAGGGTCCAAACACAAAAACTCCAACCAAAACAATGAAACCCTTTGACCACGTTTGTTAGAGCCCAGTGAACACACAGCTGAGCGAAGCCTCACCCTCTCATTAATGATTAATGATCTGATCACATTGATCTGCTGTAAATTATTGATCAGTTAGCTATTGTTAAAAGTCGTTTTATTACAAATACTGACTCAAACTGGAAATGCTGCAGGATTAGTCTTTTAGTAGATAATGAGTATGTAAGTAAGATATAAACTTGAAGATATAAACACAGAAATACAGAGAAGTAATGTGCTTTTGTAGTTTTTTCTTTAGTTTTATAAAACCCACCTGAGTCACACAGGTGAAACAGTTCAATGTGCAGGTAGAGACAAACAACTTTATTCAACATTACTAACATGAGACAAACCTTTATTCCACCTTTTGTGTGACATTTAAAGATCACAAACAGTTTAACATTTAATATCATGAATAATAAAGCATTTGTTTCCTTTGAATCTGACAATAATTAGATTCTAAAGAAGTTAAAAATATTTTCTTCTTGGTAACTGAATTGTGATGTTGTTCTGTTATCACATCGTCACCATCTACACAGTAACAAAGTCCACTGAACTGATATCAGAGGTCAAAGGTCTCTGCTGGCTGAAGAACTGATTCTGCTGAAACTGCAGAAAGAAGAGAGACAAAACAGCAGGAAGAGAGAGGAAGCAGGATTTTAAAACAAACGTGACTGATACAGGAAGAAGTATTTCACAACTGACTGGAAAGAAAGACTGAAAGAGACAAAGCTTTAACTGCCAGAATATTCAACAAATGGACAGAATATAAACAGAATATTTAACAAACTGACTCCTGACACACTAAAGAGTTAGAGAATAATTTAACAGAGAGAGAGAGAGAGAGCAGCTGGTTGGTGTTGAGGTTTAACAATCAGGAACAGATTCAGACTGACGAGGAAAATATCTGCAGAACATCGAGAGAAAATCTCAATCTGAACAGTTCTTCAGTCCATCAGTTCTTCAGAGGAAAATGGCCATCAGCTCCCCGAGAGACAAGTGAGTCAAAAACAACTTTTCATATTCTCAGTGTTCAGTAGATTTATTGGCTCCATAAATCCTTCACTGTGTGTTGGGTCCTGCATGATAATGACCGTCTCGCTCTACATTATGATGTTTATTACACAACTACTTACTGAAGAAATAAATAATTTGATACAAAATTATTTTATTGATTTAAAATGGTCCTTCCATAGACTTTATGATCACAACTGTGTCCATGGCAACATGCAGTACAGCAGAATGCCATGATTGACCAATCCGAATCAAGTGTTTAACAAAGCTGTGTAATTCTCTATAACTGACCATTGCTATGGACACAGCTATGATCACTCTGGAGGACATCTGTCAATCCACAGAAAGAAGTTTGAGTAATTTATCAGCTGGGGCAAAAAAAGTAAAGAAACAAAATGGAGAACCAGAAAACTGTGCAGAAGAAGAAGAGAGGTTACCAGACACAGAGCTGGATGACAGAGAAATGAACAGACATGTAGCAAACATTAAATGGAGTACGTCAAAAGAACATTTTCAGTTTAATGTGAATTATGAGTAGGCTCCATTGTTCAACCATGTATTTTCTTTAGCATAAGCAATATTTTGAGTCAAATTTTTGATTTATTTGGTAAGTACAGTAGCTGTATAATAACGTGGATAATGTAGTATTGATAAGTTTGGTAGGAGCTGTGTAATAACAGGGATAATGTAGTATTAAGTTATTTGGTAAGTACAGTAGCTGTGTAATAACATGGATAATGTAGTATTATATTTGGTAAGTAGCTGTGTAATTGGAGGGATAATGTAGCATTAATATATTTGGTAAGTACAGTAGCTGTGTAATAACTGGGATAATGTAGTATTGATTTATTTGGTAAGTACCTGTGTAATAACAGGGATAATGTAGTATTGATTTATTTGGTAAGTACCTGTGTAATAACAGGGATAATGTAGTATTGATTTATTTGGTAAGTACAGTAGCTGTGTAATAACAGGGATAATGTAGTATTGATTTATTTGGTAGGTCCCTGTGTAATAACAGGGATAATGTAGTATGGATTTATTTGGTAAGTAGCTGTGTAATAAGAGGGATAATGTAGTATTGATTTATTTGGTAGGTCCCTGTGTAATAACAGGGATAATGTAGTATTGTGTTTTTTTGGTAGGTACCTGTGTAATAACAGGGACAATGTAGTATTGAGTTTTTTTGGTAGGTACCTGTGTAATAACGGAGATAATGTAGTATTGATTTATTTGGTAAGTAGCTGTGTAATTAGAGGGATAATGTAGTATTAATTTATTTGGTAAGTAGCTGTGTAATAACAGGGATAATGTAGTATTAATTTATTTGGTAAGTAGCTGTGTAATAACAGGGATAATGTAGTATTGATTTATTTGGTAAGTACCTGTGTAATAACAGGGATAATGTAGTATTGTGTTTTTTTGGTAGGTACCTGTGTAATAACAGGGACAATGTAGTATTGAGTTTTTTTGGTAGGTACCTGTGTAATAACAGGGACAATGTAGTATTGAGTTTTTTTGGTAGGTACCTGTGTAACAACAGGGACAATGTAGTATTGAGTTTTTTTGGTAGGTACCTGTGTAATAACGGGCATGATGTAGAGCGAGCCAGACACAAATACATCGATGACAGGGTGACACAGAGACATTCTCTTCAATGTCAAAATCAGACTCTCCTGCCACTCTGGATGACTGACTGATAATTATTGACTGATTAATGTGTTGTTTGTTTTCCTATGCTGTGAAATTAGTTCATGTGCCCCCCTATGAAAGAGCAGATACCCAGCCTTCTATCTGCTCAGAGTAAACTACACGTATTAGGATGTTTTTAATATTTCAGGATTAGATGGTTGTAAATATGAAGATAAGGAGCCGCCTGCAGAACAAAGACAAACACTCAGAGTGTTCATGTGTTTCATAATAAAAGGTTTATTTCTTTACTTTGAAAATGTCTTCCTGCAGGTACTTTGGCGTCTGGCTGATTTTCTTCATGCTCGGTTTGGGAACGCTGCTGCCCTGGAACTTCTTCATGACAGCTACCATGGTATGACATCACTTCCTGTATGTGCTCCACCTACAAACCATCTTCTGCTCTGAACCAACTTTTATTTTGAAGGATGGGGAAGCAGTCTAGTCTAAGTGACTGTCCTGATACTGAATTAACCTAATGCTAGCTAGTGCCAGGTAAAATGTTTTTATTTCATTTTAGATATTAGCGGTTCCTCGAGCGGCTGCTTGAGGCGAGTCATTCCCCATCCAAACATCCAAACTTTACAGGAGAATTTAATGTGTTTACAGCCTGGGACAAAAGAAATGTTTTAGTCGCTATAGACAATTTCCTTTTTCATGACTGCATTTTTATATAATTCACCTGTTATTATATTAAAGATGCAAAATGTAATACTGACAGCTAGTGTTTAAAATAGTTATTGCAGTACAAATTCAAAATACTGGAGAGAGTCGTCTCCCTGGCCTCCTCCTCCCCAGACTCGAAGTTCACGGAGGTTGCCAGGCTGAGACCGCAGCATCCATAACAATGTTGGTAGATGCTAGTCTCACATAGCAGGACATTAGTCCACAGCACAGCGGAGTAGCTAACGTTAGATGCTAGTCTCACATAACCAGACAATACTCCACAGCACAGCGAAGTAGCTAACGTTAGATGCTAGTCTCACATAACCAGACATTACTCCACAGCACAGCGGAGTAGCTAACGTTAGATGCTAGTCTCACATAACCAGACAATACTCCACAGCACAGCGGAGTAGCTAACGGTAGATGCTAGTCTCACATAACCAGACATTACTCCACAGCACAGCTGAGTAGCTAACGTTAGATGCTGGCTATATTGACAGTCATAAAAGCCCGTGCTCACACAGAGCTCTCTACTCGACGGACAGACACACTTCCTCGGCTTAGAATTACGTTGAGAACTGCTAAAAATGACACTAACCTTGCCGTTTTCTCCACCCGACTGAACACACTTTATTGTGTTAGAATTGCATCAAAATTGGCTAAACACACTGCAAACCCACGGCCCTCTCTTCCTGATTTACAGCCCCCCTATTTTGGCTTCAAATAACTCACCATTGTTGGCTACGGCTGCTGAACAGGTTACACGTTGTAAACAGCCGTGGCCCGCTTGCCTGTTCATCTGGTAACGTTAGCAGGGTTAGCAGGGTTAGCATGGGGGCATTAGCACCAGTCGGGATCACTTTACTGGCTGTGTCTCATATTGGACCTTTAAGGCTTAAAGCTGTATACTGTTACTATCTACACAAGATTAGGTATTTCAGTATGAAAACCTGGATATTTTATTTAACAAAGTATCCTGTATCATAAATACATGTCTGGCATTTGTAGCAAAGCAAACCGTTTGAAAATCTATTCGAAATTCATTGTGGATAGACCTCTGCCTCGATAGACTTGCATGCATTAAGCAGCGCGACATGTCCGTCCCAAACTGATGGCCACATTGACGTATCGCTCTAATGAACTGCAACAGTCAGTGAAGTATCTACGGGTATACAGTATCTCACAAAAGTGGGTACACCCCTCACATTTTAGTAAATATTTCATTGTATATTTTATTGGGACAACACTGAAGAAATTACACTTTACACTGACAGTTATTTTGAGGGGACAGCACATTGTTATACAAGCTGTACACTTAATACTTTACATTGTAGCAAAGTGTAATTCCTTCAGTGTTGTCCCATTAAAAGATATAATGAAATATTTAGTAAATTGTGAGGGGTGAACTCACTTTTGTGAGATACTGTATATCTAGAGTGGAACCAATAGGCGCAGAGCTGAGAGCCACAGACAGGAAGTCAGCCAACACGTTGTTTGAGTCTGAATATTGTAAACAGAATAACACAATGGTTGTGTCTGTGTCTTAAGTACTTCACCAGCCGTCTGAAGGACTCGTCATTGGTCGATTATTCAGCCAATCAGACAGAAGCAGAAGGTGAACATCGCAGCATTCTGGAGGCTAAATTCAACAACGTGATGACGCTGTGCGCCATGCTGCCGTTGCTCCTTTGCACTTGCCTCAACTCCTTCCTGCACTCACTGTGAGTACTGTAACACAACAACAACAACAAAAAAGAGTCCAACAACACACTAAAACCAATGAAGAAGAGTCCAACAACACACAGAAATCAACAAGGAAGATGACAGGAATTCATGGAGGCCAGGGGTCTGAAGTGGTGGGTAGATGCTAGATCAGACCCGATACACGTGTCAACATCAACACAGCATACTGTGCAGGCATCAACACTTAATGCCGAAAACTGACTGTAACAGGGTTATAGCGGCACTTTCTACTGCTATAAAATCCCTATTACATAAATCTACAAAGAAACATGTTTCAACAGGAAATGTGATCTGAAATTGGGGAGCCCAGAGTGTCTTATAAATATATATGCTGCATTAACGTCTGTTGATGCTATTAAAGATTTAAGTGTTGATGTCTGAGCAGTATGCTCGTGTTGATATCATCACATGTATCGACTAAGAACAGGCATCCACGCAAGCAGTGGCCCTGGGCCCTTCAGCAGAGAACATCCTGGGTTTTCTGGGTTTAGAGAGTTGTAAAGAGTCTAAGGGTTTTCTCACTGAACTGCTTAATGTTGTTCAGGAAGATCCAGAAGTTTCTCAGGACTTTACAGTGATCCTGGGGAGGGGGTAGTTTTTTTTTGGGGTGACTTTGGTTTTTGAGGTTATAGATGTCCTTGAAGAGGGTTAATTATTCCTGAGGGAGATCTGAGATTGTTGGCTAGTTCTTGGAGAACCTTTATGGGTTCCAGCACCTGTTTCAACAACCAATAGAGAAGTCAGCTGGTCAAGTCAGCTACAAACTATAGGAACTGTCAGCTGGTGGAAATGGCAGAGTTCTAGATGCAGGCTCAACGAGCACTGTGAGCATGGTATGTGGTGGAGAGAGCTACAGAGAGACTGAAGAGAAGGAGCGACAATAGAACAAAGCATAAATCAGAGGAATAAAACACTTTCTCCCTTTAATCACTACTAGAAATGCCTCTGTAGCTCACTATCACTCTCCTCATTCATATTTAAGATGCTACAAATGATATCCAGCTAAAAAAAGCCTAAAACGTCTGAAGTTAGAACGGAAGTACATAGAGTGGTTTCCATGCAGATTATACACCGTCTTGTCTCATTGGTAAAAACTGTCAGCTTTCAGAACGCTGCAGACCGGAGACATACAAGGAGACTAAAGTTTACACTTGTCTCAGCCAGACTCTTTGCTTTGAACTGGACTTTAGAGAACAAACAACTTTCCATGTCCTGAGAAAAAACATTCAAACCTTCTGACTGTTGCCATCTTTCTTTAATCAGTTTCTTTGTTACCAGCCGAGATTTCTGTTTGCTTTGTTCTTCTGTGTGTGTGTATATATATATATATATATATATATATATATATATATATATATATATATATATATATATATATATATATATATATATATATATATACATGATACATGCTGCTATCTTGACAGTTTGTTTCTCTGTTTTTTATGCCTCAGCTGCTTTTCTTCCTAACGTAACCCCCCAAACTCTCAGCCAATCGTTGAGCTTATTCTCTCTGTGTCAGTATTCCTCAGCGTCTGCGAGTGATGGGCAGTCTGCTCATCATCCTGTTTGTCTTTATGGCCACCGCTGTCCTTGTCAAAGTTCCTCTTGAGCCGCTGCCCTTCTTCTGTGTTACCATGGTGAAGATCATCATCATCAACTGTGAGTCTAAGTCTGAGGGTCAAAGTTTAACTTTGAGTCTGAGTCTGTTTGTCTGTGGCTCAGAGGTCGAATGGTTGCCCCTGAACCTCAAGGTTGGCGGATCAATCCCAGGCTCCTCCGGCCACATGTCAAAGTGTCCCTGAGCAAGACACTGAGCCCCAAGTTGCTCCCCAAATGCTGAATGTATAGCTGTCCACTGCTCCTAACAATTAGGATGGGTTAAATACACTAATAGGATTTCACTATGTTGTACTGTGTGTATGTGATGATTAAGAATAAAGTTTGATCCATTTTTTTGACAAATCAGTCAGTTTGTCTGTCTGTCTGTTGATCATTCTGTGTGTGTCTGTCTGTCTGTTGATCATTCTGTGTGTCTGTCTGTTGATCAGTCAGTCAGTCTGTTGATCATTCTGTCTGTCTGTCTGTTGATCATTCTGTCTGTCTGTCTGTTGATCAGTCTGAGTGTCTGTCCGTCTGTCTGTTAGTCAGTCAGTCACTCAGTCAGTCAGTCAGTCAGTCTGTTGATCATTCTGTCTGTCTGTGTGTCTGTTGATCATTCTGTGTGTCTGTCTGTTGATCATTCTGTGTGTCTGTCTGTTGATCAGTCTGTGTGTGTGTGTCTGTCTGTCTGCTGTTGAGCATTCTGTGTCTGTCTGTTGATCATTGTGTCTGTCTGTGTGTCTCTTGATCATTGTGTCTGTGTGTTTCCAGCATTCGGAGCTATTCTCCAGGGCAGTCTGTTTGGGATGGCCGGCTTGCTGCCGGCTTCATATACGACTCCCATCATGAGCGGTCAGGGACTCGCTGGAACCTTTGCTGCCTTCGCCATGATCTGCGCCATCGCAAGTCTGATCAATAACCCAACTATAATATAATAATATACTATAACTTGTTATCAATACTTCATCTTCCACTTTATCAGAGACATTTTAAACATCTCTCCCCCCCCATCAGGCGGCTCAGAGCTTCATGATGCAGCGTTCGGTTACTTCATCACAGCCTGTGTTGTTATTCTTCTGTCTGTCCTCTCCTACATCCTGCTGCCTAAACTGGTAACACATACGCATACACGTGCACACACGCACGCACACACACATGCACGCGCGCACACACAAACGCGCACAAATATTTCAGGTTGTGTGTTTGTGTTTTCAGGAGTTTTTCCAGTTTTATCAGCAGAGAAACAGGAACCAGAGACCAGAAGAAGAGAACTCTGTAAATCTGATGAACCTTGGTACGAATACACAACTTTATATTTAACTGGGATTTACATGTTTAGATTAAATGTTGTTTGGATTCGTTTACCTCATGTTGTCAGTAATAATCGTTTAATTTCATCATAGTTTTATTAAATAAGAGTTTTCGTACTCTGAAGTCAAATCTTTTCTTTTATTGACTTTCAATTTCCATAACTACCCTTTCAGTAGAATTAATGAAGAGCTTCTTCTTCTTCTTCAGAGAGTAAAGGTGAAGCAGTTGATCCAAACACCCACCAGGCTGTCTCCATGATTAAAATCTTTAAGAAGGTCAGAGACAGGTTTTTACTGATTTATCGATGAAATCATTGATGAGTATGATTGGTTTCCGGTGAGTCTAACAGCCCGTTCACATGAAAGGGGCAGGGTTTGCTGCAGACGACCAATCACAAACATGGACACGTCATAGTGCAGCAGAGCTAAGAGCAAACTGTAATATTAGTGTAATCCATTAAATAATGTGTTGCTTATATTCTCGTGGTGTGTTTGAGCCTTTCAGATGATTTTTGTTTTTGCTCTAACCCCGGCAGTGTGAAACAGAACAAATAATAAATAAATATGAAACCATGATTCAAAGTGATAAGTAGGCTAACTTCATGTAAAGTACCCATAGCAGAGGTAGTTTTGGTGCTCAAACTATCCTTCACATAACAGTCATGTCGCTGTTTCACAGCATGACTCGGGATCTTCTATTATTGGTGATGCCATTTTCCAAGCGCATTGATTGGTGCTTTGATCTGTTATTTCTAACCTAACCGTTAGATGTGCAACATAAGTAACCATGGCGATGTACCTATAAATGTCAGTTTTTTTTTTAAATGTTAAATTTTTTTAAATGTTTTTCAGTGACAGTGTGAGTGTTGTTGTTGACAGGAGATACATTTACCTTTTAATAATCTGTATTATATTAGTGATTATATTCACTCTGGATTAATTTGTTGATAATTTTCTGGATAAATGGATGAGTTGTTTGTTCTCTAAAATGTCAGAAAATGGTGAAAAATGAGGATCAGTGTTTCCCAAAGACCAAGATGACGTCCTCAAATGTCTTGTTTTGTCAACTCAAAGATATTCAGTTTGATTTGATATAAACAGAAAAATAGGACATCAGCAAAAGAAATTACTTTACAATTAATCGATTATCTAAAAAGTTAGCAATTACTTTTCTGTTGATCGACTAATCGATTAGTCGAGTAAATGTTGCAGCTCTAATATATATAATATATATTTAGTTGTCATGTATATAATTTGGTTCAATATTTGTGTCTCCCTGACTGCTGACCTTTGACCCTCAGATCTGGCTTTTGGCTCTGTCTGTCTGTTTCACCTTCACCGTCACCATCGGCACGTTTCCCGCCATCACCGCCGACACCAAATCCACCCTTGCTGACGGAGGCTCCTGGGGTGAGTCGGCACTTCTGCTCCATTTATATATTTCATTTATATCACTCTGTCAGTAGTTTATATATTCTAATTATTTTGAGTGATTTCTCTCTCTTTCTGCTTGTTTGAGATTTCCCCTCAGCTTCTTCTTCCTGTCGTCAGCATCTCGCATCGGATGAAATCAGATTAAGACTCTTTTGTTTACCTTGGGTTAGCATCAGCAACAACTACAAGTGCTTTCTCACTGTTTTGTCCAACAGAGTGGTACCTAATCACAGTCAGCTGTTTCCTGTCTTTAACCTGTGACTGTTTCTCCAACAGAGCGGTACTTTATTCCCGTCAGCTGTTTTCTGCTCTTTAACCTGTGTGACTGGGCCGGCCGGAGCCTAACGGCAGCCTGTATGTGGGTGAGTTTAATATGAATAAATATATACAGTCTATAATTAAGACTGTTAAACAGTAAACAGCTGCTAGTGTTTCCTCCATCTCTACCTCGACTATAAAGTTGGCTAAGTTGATCAATCAGTTGTCTTGTTGTCTCTGTGTGTTTCCTGCCAGGGAAGGACATCTCAGGAACTTCCTGTGTGGTCTCATCTTGGTCCCTCTTCATGTTGTTTAATCGTATAAATCTGTTGATAAGTTAATTTAAAGATCAGAGGGGTATTGCACAAAAGTAGAATTTATGAATCCAGGATAACTGATAAAGCAAGGCTTGACCTAGTCTAATCTGTGCATCCTGGCTTGGTGCATTTTATGAAGGCCAAGCCAGGCTGAGGAGGAGATACTAGGTGGAGTCAGGCTGAGGAGGAGCGACTCGGTCAGACTGAGGAGGAGAGACTAGGTCAGGCTGAGGAGGAGAGACTAGGTCAGACTGAGGAGGAGAGACTAGGTCAGACTGAGGAGGAGCGACTAGGTCAGGATGAGGAGGAGCGACTAGGTCAGGCTGAGGAGGAGAGACTAGGTCAGGCTGAGGAGGAGAGACTAGGTCAGACTGAGGAGGAGAGACTAGGTTGAGTCAAGATGAAGTCATTCTGGTAGGCTTTCTTTAACAGACCGCAAGGTCGATCACAGATTTACTGATGCTAAAATGGAGAATATGCATTGTGTATTCTTAAAAGAGTGAGCAGCAGCTTCATATGAAAGTATTATAATGTCAAACACATTATTTGTAAATAAGAAACATGGCCACTGTAATGAAACAGCGAGAGAAAGCGAGGCAGAAGGTCACGGACCGACTGAATGCGTAAGCAGCATAAAAATATAAATTAACTGACCACTGTCATAAATTTTAATGAGTTAGGCTTATTATTATTTGCACAGATAAGCAGTTGTACTCTTTGCCTTAAAAGTGAGCAGAAGACTGTTACTGAGGAAATTTACCATGAAGATCCATTACAACCACTAATCTACAATGCTACAATGTAATGCCTACATATCCCTCTCTCTCACTCTCTCCTCTCTCTCGTATGGGCTAAAATATAAATTACCTAAAGACGCTTTTCAGGCAAAGCGTACAACAGTTTGTTTGTGGAAATAATTAGCTTAACTCCTTGAATAGTTCATTTGAGAGCAGTAGTTCGTAAATGTACACTGCATGAAAAGTGGGATTTTCGTCAGTATGCGGCACTGTAGATTGTCGTGGAACTTCAGGTTTACGGCTGTACACGGCAATTTACAGGCAACACCGAAAACTGCCGGGAATTGTCGGAAATTGACGTGGGCCTTGCTTGGCAGTTGTCCCCCCATGACCCCCCCTCCCTCTAATTCTAGGGGAGGCTTTCACATGTAAATGAAAATGCTGTGAGCTTTACAAATGCTAATCATGGTAGCAGCAGGGGGAGTTTTACCCCAGGTGACTTTTTTCTAAAAGGTATTAACTTAATTTTAAGAAAATCTCTTAAAATAGATCAGACTCAGTATAGCCTAATTGTAGACTCTTCAATTTTAGCTTGAATTGATTTATTTAATGAAAGTATGCTAGATTAATTACAGTGTATGTCATTAGTAATTACTAATGTTATGTAAAAAAAGATACACAAAATAATTTATTTTAACAATTAATTTTAATCAGGCTTTGCCACAAAGGTAAAATGTGCATTCCATGCTCATAGCTCAACCACTGTGCATAGTGGCATGACTACAGTGGCCTTTCTTTGGTCTTGCTCATCCAACATTGTCTGGTGGAATGGAGACAGAGGCACCACTGTACAGTTTTCTAAGAGAAGTCTTTCTGCTGACACCAGAACACTGTGCTTCACATAAAGCATATCAGCTTTGTCATTGCATGACAAGGTCCCAACCATTTCTATTCTTAAAATACTGGCAAATTCAGCACCATATTCACATGTCCATGGCATATGAAGCTGTTGGCTCTGCTGAAATGGCCTCATAATCTAGACTTCAATTGTCCTATTATGAAGCTTTCCCAGTAGTCCATTATAACTCACTGTAATTCACCTCCACACCAGTATGTGCGCTGTTCGCGCCCTGCTGGTTAATCTGCCCCTCTTTGTTTCTCTATCACTCTGCCCCCCCCTACCCCCCGCCCTCACTGCTACCATTTGAAAATAGCGCGGGAGATTGCGGGAGATGAGTCTGAGAGTTAGAGCAAAAACTGCCGAAATATGGGAATATTTCAGGCCAACTGGTAAAAGAGTTGTCGCTACACTCTGTCAAACTTCACTTGGAAACACACAGGAGTTGTTCAAGACGTTTGGAGCGGGTTTTTTCTCTCCTCCATATCACCTCCGGGGCTCCAGAGATGCGCTCACAGAAAAGAAGTCAACGTAAGTATATGATTATTAATGAAATGGCGAGCTAGTCTGTACTGTTTATTAACTCTTGATCGTACAATGACTGTATTTGGATGTTAAACAGGCTACTTAGAATTGGCAGTAATGTTTTAAACCCCACCAAGTTTAAACGCGAGTAGCACAGAGCTGTGTGTCTGGGCAGCCTGGCTGCTTTCAACGCCATTCATTACAGAGCTAAGCGGGTGAGTTGTTTTATAAAAGTGTATTTTTTTGTCTCGTAATCTCCAGAAAGCAGTCGCCTTCTTCACAACTCTGAGATAAACTGTAGCAGGCGCTACGAACCGGAGCAAGGGTAAGATTTAAATAATATGCTTTCAGTAAATGAATTGCATTACTTCTTCTGTATAAGGACATAGATACGTTAATAGATACCGATCTTAAACATTTTTTTTACAGACTAACCTCGCCTCATAACGAGGCTGTGACCTATATTTGCTCGGAGCAGTCTGCAGGTCCAGATTAACATGACGCTGATTACGCCATTGTGTGTAAGTAATTTTTACTTTTTCATCTTTCCTTGTTTAATTTTACTGTGACTTATGTTTTTTATTCATACCACTCTCATTTAATTGTTTTCCAGCTGCCTGTAAACTATGAGACAGCACGCAGGAGCTTCAGGTAGAAACAACCAGATGTGGCATCTCGGGCAGAAGCAGGCAGAGAAGAAAAGAGGGTAAGATTAGATCCTTTTGGTTAATGTGAATATTTTTCAGGTGCATTCATAGATGTGTTGTGTCCATAAGCGGTATATCACGCAGTACTGATTATCTTTATTGATTGATTTTACAGCTGCTGGAAGCGAGACAGAGTGTGCTGGCTGCGCCTGAGGTGGACATTTGGAAGTGCGCCACCATACAACCGGACAACGCACCACAGACGTCTGCTAAATCGACCGAATGCTGCCGGTTACCTACAGCTCCGAGGCGGCCGCAAGGGCTTGACGGTGCTGCTTCTCGTGAGCGAGGGATATTTGTTGTGTGTGCTGTATGTCTCCGATGCTTTGTACGCAGTTTTTTTTCTGATTGAGTTTGTGTTTTGTGTCAATAAAGCTCTATCTTTGAATAAACAGCACGTTCCTGGCAAATCATTTTAGTTAGGATAACCATGACATGAATATACAACATAGCATATGTGAAATAAATATATATATAATACATAAATATATATATATGTATATATATATTTTTTTTATTATTATTATAATAATGGCCCAGGTTGACCAATAGCCTAACCCATGACAGACCTGTCAACCAATCACGAGAGGTTTTTCTTGTTTAAAAGTAGTGGTTTCAGCCAATAGTGAGTGAGGAAATTCCAGCCTGGCCAGGCGTCTATTCATATTCTAATTAGATCCATTAACACCTCCGCGGGGGCTCTCCACATACGTCATGGTTCGTTTCCGACAATTTGTGGCACAGACGAACGTGACGTTCGCAGCCTGTAAATTGTCGATAACTGCCGAAAATTAGGGGGATTTCCGGGCGTTTACAGGCGTTTACGGGGACGGAAATCTCACTTTTCATGCAGTGGTATATATCGTTCCAGTTCTGTAGTAAATTTAGACTTGGGTCCCATAGGCCACGCCCACTTTGACCCCTCAGTACCCCACTCTAGGGTTGGCCTCAGGAGTGCCCCTAGATGGTACCCATCAAATTTAGTAAATATCGGATAAGCGGTTCATGAGATATAAACTTTTTGTACTTGTAGCGCCCCCTAGTGACCAATTTTTGTAAAACGCATGAGCGACCTCCAGATGGTCACGGCAAACAAGAATATAAAGTTTGGCGTTGATAGCATTTATTTTGGCTGAGATATGGCAAAGTTGGTGTTTTCATAGTTAGCTACACAAATTTGTTTGTGCGTAATATGCACAATTTATATCCTATCAAAATTATTTTCATTGACTTTTTGTCAGGCCCATCTGGAAATGCTACCTGCAAAATGTTGTGCTAATCGGTTGCACGGTCTATGAAGAGATCGAAAAAGTAAGTTTACTACAAATTGCAATTTTTCATGCATAAAAGTCTAGGCGGAAATGGCCGTGGCCTATATCATGTGATTCAGTTGGATCCAGTGAACGCGTAGATATATGGTTTTTGAATGTCCGAGGACGGTGTGGGAGTTATAGGTCCAAACGCCCTGCTGTGCAAACAGGGTAGCTCTTGCTACCGCTGGTTCTAGCAGACTCGGGCTTGGACCCCTAATAATATCAGTGCTTAAAGGTGCTGTAGGTAGGATTGTGAAGATCCAGTGCTTAGGCAAAGAATTTGAACATCTACAACTTCTGAGTACCTCCCCCCTTTCTGCTAAAGCCCCAACAGTCTCCTAATCCCCTCCCCCCACAAGGGAGAATTAATATGTGTGCAAGAGCAGTGATTGACACGCAGTTGACACCCCCCCTGGCCCTGATTGGTGCTTCTGAACAGGGAGCGGTGGATTTTTGTAAATCACACTACAGGCTGTAGGTGGTGCCAGAGGAGCTGGATTTTTTTTAAATTACTGGTTAATCTAGTTCTACTGGAAAATATGGGCAGTTTCATTAAATTTGACAGAAAGTTAGTTTTATAAGTCTAACCTACTGCACCTTTAAGTGAACAGCATTATGCACTTGTTGTATTTTAATGCAGGGCAATAAAAAAAGGTAAAACCACTGAGTGAACAGAAAAGGCTCCAGGATTAATAAATCCTGGCTGTTAGCCTGATCAGGAGCAGGCTAGCTGTTAGCCTGGCTGTTAGCTTGGTCAGGAGCAGGCTAGCTGCACAGAAAAAATCTCTAAGGTTACTTAGGTGCCTCTGCTTTTGTGCAACCAAGTCAAGGCTAAATTCATCCAGGATAACTGGAATATCTCAGCTTAATCCCTTATCCTGGTTTTGTGCAATACCCCTTGGTTGTTCAGCCCAGAAACGACAGTCTGGTACTTCACGTATTTATCGTGTGTCATCTCGTCTTCATCCCTCTCTTCATGTTGTTTGACTTACGTATAAATGTATTGATAAGTTAATTTATATATCAGTTTTCTCTGTTTTCAGCCTGGAAAGGACAGTCTGGTACTTCCCCTGTCCATCGTGTGTCGTCTTGGCTTCCTCCCTCTCTTCATGTTGTGTAATGTTCAGCCTCGTCTACACCTGCCTGTCTTCTTCCATCACGATGGCTGGTTCATCTTCTTCATGATCCTCTTTGCCTTCAGTAATGGATACCTGGCCAGCCTCTGCATGTGCTTCGGTCCAAAGTAAGAAACGAAAACACACCAAACACACTGTAACACAACAAACACACTGAAACACAACAAAATAAACGTGATAATAACTAATAAAACCCTCTGGTTGTTTCAGGAATGTTCTTCCTCATGAAGCAGAAACAGCCGGAGCCATCATGGCTTTCTTTCTGTCTCTGGGTTTGGCTTTAGGAGCCGCTCTGTCCTTCCTCTTCAGAGCACTGGTTTAACTGGTTTAACTGGACTAACTGGAAAACTACATCTGTATTACTGGACTAACTGGAAAACTACATACTTCTGACTGGTTTAACAGGAAACCACCTGCTTACCGCTGGAGTAACTGGATGACAAACGTTCTGTTTGTTACTGGTCTGACTGGGAGATAACCTTTTATTAAAACCTTTGTGTTTGGGGTGCAGGGTTAGGTACAGCTGATTGTCAGAACCTCAAATGTTGATGTGTCATAAATAGGTTTCTAATCAAAGTCTGCAAAACATCGCTGTTCATGGCCGTGTAAAACAAAGTCAATGTTCCTTTGTTTTGAATTATTTTTAACTTGTTTTAAATACGTAACGTACTTAACTTATGTCACATTTGATACATAACCCTAACCCTACATAACAAACATACTTTTTTTTAACCCAAGTCATCATCTTTTTCTTAATCCAACCATGTGTTTAATGGTGACTGTTCCATGAGTGCTCTGGTCCTAGAAACATTCACTGGAAATGTTAGTTGGAAACGTTAGCTGGAAACGTTCTCTGGAAATGTTCGTTGGAAACGACTGCTGGAAAATAACTTTCTATCGAAACATCAACATATCCTATTATAGTTTATATAATACCACAATATTATATGGTAATACCTCTTTAATGTCAACTGTTTAATGCCTGCAGACCAAATCCATCAGCAGACATTTGGTGAGCTTGACTCCCGTTGGTTTAATATTAATATCAGAATCTGTTGCGCTTTTTGGGTTCTTGGATGAATTAAACTGAAAAGTGAAGCAAATGCTGAAGTGAGAAAGCACTTTCTGGTTCATAAGTAAATGGTAGATATATAAATGTTATATGATATTATACTTAGATGTAATAAGTTTATTCAAAGCTTCACAGCTGCTCATCTCAATGTGTTTCCTGTCTTTTATATCTGATTGTATATCTTATGAGTGCAATAGAAAAACACACAAATTAATTAGTTATGAAAGAGAAAATGTTATGAATCATCACAAAAGACCCAAACAGATATACTTTTCTATTCAGATTAAACAGTTTACTGTCTAAAGTACAAGTAGATTTTTTTTTATTATTTTCAGTTCAACTGTAATGATTTCATTTTAAAATGTTACAGGAAGCTGCTCTTATTCTGACACATGAAGCTGCTCTGGCTCCTGATGTTCTATTTCTGACAGTCGTGTCAGATATCAGAGATAAAAATAAGCAAGCTGAGCACAGTTAAGCATAAGGTGGACGGAAATGTTTCGGTCTGTGCTCATGTGTCTGTTTGTGCTTTTATTTAGTCTCTTTAACGTTATTATGTCTGAAAACAAACTGACTTCCTTGGATTTTGAGATTTTTGGGAATGTACAGGGTAGGTGTATGCATGAAGTCTTATAAACTGTATAAAGGTTTGTTTCTGTGTCAGTGTAGATTAGATAAAGATTTCATGAAATATATCTTTTGTCTAAGATTCTCTTATATGTCTGCTATATGAATACATATTCCTGAGACAGTTGTAGGTTTTGTGTATAAATTAGTTAAATCATATTACAGAAATGTGACATCACTGCAGCTTTACTTTTTTATTAAAGAAGCCCTAAAGTATGTCTATAAACTCTATAAAGTGTTATGCTCATTATGCCTAATGAGGTGTTTTTGTCTGTTTTCAGGTGTTTGCTTCAGAATGGTGAGCTTAATGTTTAACTTCTCTCAGTTCACATTAAAATATTAATATTTCTCTTACTGTTACTGACTGTTATCCTGATATGTCATAATGATATAATGTTAAGAAACTTAATCTTTTGAAGCATAATGAATGTTTTTCTTTTAGGAGGAAATAAAGATTCCATGTTTTCTGATTCTGTGATTCTGTCTGCCAGTACACAGAGGATCACGGCCAGAGTCTGGGACTGAGCGGCTGGGTGAAGAACACCAGACAGGGAACCGTGATTGGTCAAATCCAGGGACCTCAAGACAAAGTCAATGAGATGTAAGTCCAAACTGACCAGTCAGTGAAACCTGCCTCCACATGAAACAAAACGTAGCTAAATCAGAATCAGAATCAGAATCAGAAAGGGTTTATTGCCAAGTACGTTTTTTGACACATACAAGGAATTTGTTTTGGTGTTGCTGGTGCACATCACACATTCTCTAAATGTAATATTAAACAATATAAGTATAGGTAAACAATATAAGTATATGTACACAGTATGTATTAAATTAAAAATAAAGATAGAAATAAAATAAAATAGATAAATAAAGAGCAAAGAGCATTAGAGCAGAGAGAACAGTGGCATGAAGAGCCAGGTGGAGAGTCACGGTGGTTTCCGGGCCTTGTTAATAAGGCTAGTGGCGGAGGGGAAAAAGCTGTTCATGTGGCGTGAGGTTTTGGTCCTGATGGACCTCAGCCTCCTGCCAGATGGGAGGGGCTCAAAGAGTTTGTGTCCGGGGTGGGAGGGGTCAGCCACAATCTTTCCAGCACGCTTCAGAGTCCTGGTGGCGTAAAGGTCCTGGAGCGGCGGCAGATTGCAGCCAATCACCTTCTCAGCTGATCGAATGACACGCTGCAGTCTGCCCTTGTCCTTGGCAGTGGCAGCAGCGTACCAGATGGTGATGGAGGATGTGAGGATGGACTCAATGATGGCTGTGTAGAAGTGCACCATCATTGTCTTTGGCAGGTTGAATTTCTTCAGCTGCCGCAGGAAGTACATCCTCTGTTGTGCTTTTCTGACGAGGGAGCTGATGTTCAGCTCCCACTTGAGGTCCTGGGAGATTGTAGTTCCCAGGAAGCGGAAAGACTCCACAATGTTAATTGTGGAGCCACAGAGGGTCATGGGGGGCAGGTGGGGGCTGGGTTCTTCCTGAAGTCCACAACCATCTCCACTGTCTTTAGAGCGTTGAGATCTAAATTGTTTTGGTTGCACCACTTCACCAGGTGGTCAGCCTCCGACCTGTAAGCGGACTCGTCTCCATCAGAGATGAGTCCGATGAGGGAGGTGTCGTCCGCGAACTTCAGAAGCTTGACGGACTGGATGACTGGAGGTGCAGTTGTTGGTGTAGAGGGAGAAGAGCAGAGGCGAAAGAACACAGCCCTGAGGGGATCCAGTGCTGATGGTCTGTGAGTTGGAGACGTGTTTCCCCAGCTTGACATGCTGCTTCCTGTCAGACAGGAAAGTCAGTGATCCACCTGCAGGTGGAGTCAGGCACACCAAGCTGGGAGAGCTTCTCCTGGAGCAGAGCCGGGATGATGGTGTTGAAGGCAGAGCTGAAGTCCAAAAACAGGATCCTGGCGTAGGTTCCTGCAGAGTCCAGGTGCCGGAGGATGTAGTGGAGGGCCAGGTTGACTGCGTCATCTACAGACCTATTGGCTCTGTAGGCAAACTGCAGGGGGGTCCAGGAGGGTGTCGGTAATGGCTTTGAGGTGTGAAAGCACAAGGCGCTCAAAGGACTTCATAACCACAGAGGTCAGGGCGACGGGTCTGAAGTCATTAAGTCCTGTGGTCCTTGGCTTCTTGGGGACAGGGATGATGGTTGAGGTCTTGAAGCAGGCTGGCACGTGACATGTCTCCAGTGAGGTGTTAAAAATGTCTGTGAACACTGGAGACAGCTGGTCAGCACAGTGCTTCAAGCATGATGGGGAGACAGCATCTGGTCCAGCAGCTTTCCTGGGATTCTGTCTCCTAAAGAGTCTGTTGACGTCCCTCTCGTGGATGGAGAGAGTCGTCACTGAGGTGGGTAGGGGGGTGGAGGTGGAGACCTTTAAGGAGGGCATTGGTGGGGGGGCCCAGGGCCCTGCTGAGGTGGGTGAGGTGGAGGTGATGCACAGTGGCTGTAGCTGTAGGGAGGTGTCGTGGGGGATGGTGTCAGGACTGACCTTTTGTCTTTCAAATCGACAGTAGAACTCGTTCAGGTCGTTGGCTAGGTGTCGGTCATCGAAGGAGTGGGGGTTTTTAGGCTATCTGCCTAAGTCCTTTCCAGACAGTTGCAGAGTCATTAGCTGACAACTGGTTTTGGAGTTTCTCAGAGTATCGTCGTTTAGCCTCCTTCACCGCCTTGCTAAACTTGTACTTTGACTCTTTAAATCTGTCTTTGTCCCCACTCCTGAACGAGTCTTCCTTAGCCAGCCTTAACCTTCTGAGTTTGGCTGTGAACCAGGGTTTGTCATTGTTTTAACTCACCCTGGTGCATGATGGAACACAGCAGTCCTCACAGAAGCTGATGTATGACGTCACAGCCTCTGTGTACTCATCCAGACTGTTGGTAGCAGTCCTTAACACCTCACTGGAGACATGTCACGTGCCAGCCTGGGTTAGGGTTAGGGTTAGTGCTTCAAGACCTCAACCATCATCCCTGTCCCCAAGAAGCCAAGGACCACAGGACTTAATGACTTCAGACCCGTCGCCCTGACCTCTGTGGTTATGAAGTCCTTTGAGCGCCTTGTGCTTTCACACCTCAAAGCCATTACCGACACCCTCCTGGACCCCCTGCAGTTTGCCTACAGAGCCAATAGGTCTGTAGATGACGCAGTCAACCTGGCCCTCCACTACATCCTCCGGCACCTGGACTCTGCAGGAACCTACGCCAGGATCCTGTTTTTTGGACTTCAGCTCTGCCTTCAACACCATCATCCCGGCTCTGCTCCAGGAGAAGCTCTCCCAGCTTGGTGTGCCTGACTCCACCTGCAGGTGGATCACTGACTTCCTGTCTGACAGGTAGCAGCATGTCAAGCTGGGGAAACACGTCTCCAACTCACAGACCATCAGCACTGGATCCCCTCAGGGCTGTGTTCTTTCGCCTCTGCTCTTCTCCCTCTACACCAACAACTGCACCTCCAGTCATCAGTCCGTCAAGCTTCTGAAGTTCGCGGACGACACCTCCCTCATCGGACTCATCTCTGATGGAGACGAGTCCGCTTACAGGCCGGAGGCTAACCACCTGGTGAAGTGGTGCAACCAAAACAATTTAGATCTCAACGCTCTAAAGACAGTGGAGATGGTTGTGGACTTCAGGAAGAACCCAGCCCCACCTGCCCCCATGACCCTCTGTGGCTCCACAATTAACATTGTGGAGTCTTTCCGCTTCCTGGGAACTACAATCTCCCAGGACCTCAAGTGGGAGCTGAACATCAGCTCCCTCGTCAAGAAAGCACAACAGAGGATGTACTTCCTGCGGCAGCTGAAGAAATTCAACCTGCCAAAGACAATGATGGTGCACTTCTACACAGCCATCATTGAGTCCATCCTCACATCCTCCATCACCATCTGGTACGCTGCTGCCACTGCCAAGGACAAGGGCAGACTGCAGCGTGTCATTCGGTCAGCTGAGAAGGTGATTGGCTGCAATCTGCCGCCGCTCCAGGACCTTTACACCACCAGGACTCTGAAGCGTGCTGGAAAGATTGTGGCTGACCCCTCCCACCCCGGACACAAACTCTTTGAGCCCCTCCCATCTGGCAGGAGGCTGAGGTCCATCAGGACCAAAACCTCACGCCACATGAACAGCTTTTTCCCCTCCGCCACTAGCCTTATTAACAAGGCCCGGAAACCACCGTGACTCTCCACCTGGCTCTTCATGCCACTGTTCTCTCTGCTCTAATGCTCTTTGCTCTTTATTTATCTATTTTATTTTATTTCTATCTTTATTTTTAATTTAATACATACTGTGTACATATACTTATATTGTTTACCTATACTTATATTGTTTAATATTACATTTAGAGAATGTGTGATGTGCACCAGCAACACCAAAACAAATTCCTTGTATGTGTCAAAAAACGTACTTGGCAATAAAACCCTTTCTGATACTGATTCTGATTCTGAACACATCCCAGTCAGTAGAATCCAAACACAACTGGAGATCCTCCACAGCCTCACTGGTCCACTTCCTTGATGTCCTCACAACAGGTTTGCAGAGCTTTAGTTTCTGCCTGTAGGTGGGGATCAGGTGGACCATGACGTGGTCAGAGTGTCCCAGTGCAGCACGGGGGACGGCGTGATAACAATCCCTGACTGTGGTGTAACAGTGATCCAGAATGTTCTCCTCTCTGGTCGGGCATTTAATATGCTGTCTATATTTAGGGAGTTCGTGAGTGAGGTTCCCTTTATTAAAGTCACCAAGGACAATAACTAGGGACTCCGGGTTGGTCCGCTCCACGCACAGAATCTGGTCGGCAAGCATGCGCTGCGCGTCCCTGCACGTTGGCCTGCGGTGAGATGTAAACACCGACCAGGATGAATGACGCAAACTCACGGGGTGAATAAAAAGGCTTACAGTTTATAATGAAATATTCCAGGTTAGGAGAACAATGCTGCTGGATCACTGTCACGTCGTTGCACCAACCGCTATTGATGTAGAAACCGATTCCTCCACCTTTAGTTTTGCCGGAGAGGTCCATGTCTCTGTCCGCTCTGTAGAGTTGGAAGCCTGCCAGCTGCAGCGCAGAGTCCGGTATTAATCCACAGAGCCACGTCTCCGTGAAGCACAAAACAGCAGATGAGAAAAAGTCCCTGTTTCTGACCAACAGCAGTTGTAGTTCCTCCAGTTTGTTGGGCAGTGAGCGCACGTTAGAGAGGAATATTCCCGGTAATGGTGTGCGTAATCCTCGCTGGCGGAGACGCACAAGCACACCGGCCCGTTTCCCTCTCCTCCGGCGTTTCGCTGCATGAGCAAAGGTGAGCGCACCTTTGACCAGAATGTCCAAAATTTCCAGTGAAGGGAGAAGAAAAGTGGGAAATAAGTCCGATGGTATTGTTCCCCTGAAGTTCACGAGCTCTTCACTGGTGAATGAGATACGGGTACCATCGCAAGAAACATAGTTAAAACACAAAACAAAACAAAACAGAGCGCACCAACACACCGTGTCACCATTCTGCGGCGCCATCTTGTGCACAGAGTTTACAAATGTTTATTTCAAAGAGCGTAAAACACCCTGTTGTGTTACGCAAGCACAATGCTTTTTTTAATCCATTGGGTTTACCGACACATTGCTCCTGATTAGGTAACACATCTGACATACCCACCAAGTGAGAGAAAGCATAGCCTAACGCCTATGGCAAACCGTTTTTACACTGTTTTGAGGAAACACATTGTTTAACCAAGGTGGTACACAGTTCTGAGCTAGTTTGACACATGCATGATGTTACTGGACCTTCGATGGTTACAGCAGACAGCACTAGAAATAAATGGATGGTTGTGTTGTTATGCAGGTCCTACGACATAAATGTAGGTTTCTGTCTGCTGCTGGACGACTGTTATATATTTGGATTATAATGCGACGCTGATCATACTTTTATGTTGGCATGATAGGATAGGCATCATGTACTTTTCTCATAACTGTTCCAGTGATAATGTTTGCTTATTGATGCAGTGCTGCTGAGTCTGTTATTTCATCTTTGTTTTTATGATGCTGCAAAATCAACAAAATGTTTTTGACTTTAGTATCCCCCAGCTGTGAAACCCAACCTTTTTCCCAGGCAGACATTCATCAGTAATGTGTTTCAATAACAGTCTCTTTTACAGACGATAATCCACATATCACATCAGCAATACATGTAATTAAAACTACTTTCTTCTAAACATTCAGTTCCTGTGAAAACACCTGTGAGTACCTAGTCATACCTCCACCTTTCATGACTCTGCTAACGATCATCAGAGCAAATCAGAAAAAGTTTATATACATTTCTTCTTCTTGTGTTTTTCAGGAAACTCTGGCTGAAGAGCGTCGGCAGTCCAAGCTCGCGAATCGACCGAGCAGTCTTCTCCAACGAGAGAGACATTTCTAAACTGGAAATCCACGGCTTCTCCACCCGCTACTGAGCATGCCCAGACACCTCTGACAGGGTTAGGGGGAAGAAGATTTTCAATTTATTGCAACATCCATCACGATCCAGCTCCATACAGAACCTCAAACTCAGTGAGACCTTTAGGATGTCTGGTGTCTGATTTAGAAATCCAAATCTTTTCAGCTTGAAGTCTCTGAGCTTTATTCCTTATCTTAAATTACATTCAACTACGGTGGCTGGAACAGACTGCCATCCATGTAGTAAAAATGTTTTACCAGATGTGTGTGGGTTTTCTTTTCTATTATGTATATGATGAGTGATTCTGGTTAAATGTGTTTGCAGTTTCACCAACATACTGTATTCCACATTGTTTAAACATCTGATTAAATATACACAATTAGTGCACTAGATTTATGGAGGACTGAAAGTGCCACAATTAAATAAATAAATACACCATTGAATAATTACTTAAATGTGTCATTAATTAAAATCCGAATTAAATACATAAATGTGTTATTAAATGTGTCATTAATTAATTAAAATACCGATTAATTTGATGTAAAATACATATATAATTATTTCACTATTTACATTTCATGGTCCTGAGTTGCAGTGCTTCATGAATTACTTAAAACTGTCAAACTGACCCATCAAACTCAGTGGGTGGGGCTAACGTGAATCTAGTCTTATCCATTGCTTTGGTCTGAAGTAGAGTACCTGGATAGAGATGATGGAGGATCTCCGTGAACTTTCCAGGGAGTTGGTGAGAGACATTTTAAACTTAGCAGAGGATGTAGAAGCAGGACCTGCTGATCCAGAGCATGTAGCTAGTAAAGCAGAGGAACTTATTGAAGTTGTTGGAGTCATTTCCGCAATGCCGACGAAGATATCGACCACAGAGTGATTGCAAATCTAGAAGAAGTTCTCCACCACTTCTCTGGTACGAGGGCGCATCAGGCCCAACACACACAGGGACCGGGGCGTTTGCCGTTTGACATACCGAGTGCAGTTCTGGAGCATCAAGTTCTTTGTGGAGTTCCTGCAGTTCAAATTGCAGCGATGTTCGGAGTGTCAAAGAGGACCATCAGGAGGCGCATGCAACAATACTGTTTAAGGTATTTACGCTAAATTAATGAGTTTTCTGTTTATGAATTGCCACTCTCATAGACTCGGAAAGAATATAACGTTTAAGGTAACATTACTTGATGTTGTGTTTTTCTTGTTTGTGCAGAAAGACAGATCTCTATTTAGCTGTGAATGATGAGGAGTTAGACCGTATTGTAAGTGAAATTCACAGAAGTCATCCAAACACCGGCTGCAAGCTAATGCGTGGTCATCTGAATGCAAGAGGTGTGCGTGTTCCAAGTGAGTATAATAATATGGGCATTATTTAAATGTATTTTTAATTTGGAGCTCTGGCCCTTTGAATCAGAATCAGAAATACTTTAATAATCATAGAAAAGGATATCATCATAGGAGGTGAAAAATCTTAGGTCATGTCTGTTCGAGCATGTGGGATCTATCTATCTATCTATCTATCTATCTATCTATCTATCTATCTATCTATCTATATTTTAATAGGGACAATATCTGACAGTACAGTATGTTTTTGAGGCTGTGGTGGTTCTGTAATAGTTGGCTGTTTTACACACATGCATTTTATTATGACACCACTATATCCTCAAAATAAGTAGCAAGTGAGTGTGTGGTTATTCCTTTTAATTTCCCCCCCTTAGTCTCAAGGCTGCAAGAGTCTTTACGCAGAGTCGATGCAGAAGGAGTCTACATGAGACATATGAGGCTGTGTGTATTAAGGGGACGGCAATATTCTGTTCCTGGCCCAAACTCTTTGTGGCATATATATGGCCACCATAAGCTCATCAGGTCAGTGATATTAGCAGATAAACAATGCATCTTTCTAGACGTTTCATTACAATTGTTTTACAATAAAGTTGTATTTCTTCATGTGTTCACAACAGGTGGAGATTTGTTGTCCATAGTGGGGTGGATGGATTCAGTCGATTCAGTAGTGGTCTACCTGACTGTGGCTGGCAATAATAGAGCTTATACAGTCTTACAGAACTTTACCACCGCTGTTGAACAGTATGGGCTGCCATCAGGGGTACGGTCTGATAAAGGGGAGAAGAATGCAGATGTAGCAGAATTCATGATCAGAAGAAAAGGTACCGACAGGAATTCACACATCACAGGCAGAAGTGTCCACAATAAATGGTAAAGAAATATGTTTGGCAACTAGGCTCACACAACTAATGTACCAGTTGAATGTACTTTAGCATATGTCACATCAATTAACAATTTGTCAATTTTATCCTAAACACAGAATAGAGAGGATGTAGAGAGATGTTTATGAACATGCCCTGGACCTCTTCTATCAGATCTTCACTTCACTGGAAGATCAGGGAACACTGAATCCATACAATGAAGTCCATCTTTTCGCTCCGCACCGGATCTTCCTTCCACTGATTCAGCAAAGCCTCGACTCTTTCCGAGATGCTTGGAACTTTCGTGGTCTTAGAACTAAAAGGAATCAGTCACCACAGAAACTCTGGAGAAGTTACCGAGAGCAAGGCCCTGAGGAGGATCCTACTGAGGTTAGAGAACAATCAACTTTAAACACTTTTTAAAATTGTTTCCCCAAAGGAATTATGGGAGAAAATATTGTGCTAAATAGGGTTAGGGGTTAGGGTTAGGGGGTGGGGGGGGGGTAGGGGAGATACAAAGGAAGTCTCGGCGCCGAAGGCGTCGAGGCTCAAACTACACCCGGAGGTCCAGATCCCAGGCCCAATCACCAGATCCCAGGCAAATCCACATCTCACTCTCGCCCCATCTAGGACAACTAAAGGAGATTGGATGACAAATAGAGGTAAGTTAGTTTAGGTCCTAACGAAGGGAATGGGTAAAGGAAGAGAGAAGAAGGAAAGGGGAGGAGGGGAGAGGGGGGAAAAAAGGAAAGAAAAGAAAGAAAGAAAGAAAAGAAAGAAGAAAGAAAGAGAGAACGGGAGAGGAAAAGAGAGTGAGAAGGCAGAAGAGAGAGAGAGAGAGAGAGAGAGAGAAAGGGAGAGAAGGAGGGGAAAAAAGGAGAGAAGGAAAAAGAAAGAAAGAGAGAAAGAAATATATATAGAAAGAGAATGAAAATGAATTCAAATTAAAGGCTGAGAAACCATAATTAAAATTAAAGTTAGGAAATAAAGGACCGAGATAAGACAGAGGAAAAAGGAAGCTAGGTTAGGATTGGAGGAGAGGAAACTAGGTTAGGGTAGGAAGAAAGAAACTGAGCTAGAATTAAAGGATAAGAAACTGGGTTAAGGTTAGGGGCTAGAAGAGAAGACTAAGGTTGAGGTTAGAGAATAGAGAACTGGGTAGGGTTAGAAAAGGAGAAACTGAGTTGGAGATGAAAGACAAGAAACTGGGCTGAGGTTAGAGGCTGGGAGATTGTTAGGGTAAGAAAATAGAAGTCTGGGGTTAGGATTAGGGATCAGAAGACTAAAGTTAAGGTTAGGGAATAGAAAACTAGGTTAGGGTTAGAAAAAGAGAAGCTGAGTTAGGGATGAAAGACAGGAAACTGGGTTAAGGTTAGAGGCTGGGAGATGGTTAGGGTTAGAAAATAGAAGTCTGGGGTTAGGATTAGGGATCAGAAGACTAAGGTTAAGGTTAGGGAATAGAGAACTGGGTTAGGGTTAGAAAAGGAGAAGCTGGGTTAGGGATGAAAGACAGGAAACTGGGTTAAGGTTAGAGGCTGGGAGATTGTTAGGGTAAGAAAATAGAAGTCTGGGGTTAGGATTAGGGATCAGAAGACTAAGGTTAAGGTTAGGGAATAGAGAACTGGGTTAGGGTTAGAAAAGGAGAAGCTGGGTTAGGGATGAAAGACAGGAAACTGGGTTAAGGTTAAAGGCTGGGAGATGGTTAGGAGTTAAATACAGAGGGGCCCGAAGCCGGAGGCTGAGGGTTAGGGTTAGGGGGGTAGGGTTAGGGTTAAGGGTTAGGGGTTAGGGGGTTAGGGTTAGGGGGTTAGGGTTAGGATTAAGAAAAAAGAATTCTGCCACCTTAGGTGGCAGGGTTAGGGTTAGGGTTTTTGTAAGGAAGATGAAAGCTCACCATGGAAACCATGGGTATTGAAGTCATCTTAAGCACAAACCAGGCCACATCCACACAACCAAGCGACCCCGCCCCCACAGAGGGACCCCAGTCCACAAACAATTTGGCATCTAATCTATGTTATATTAAACTTTAACGAGATGGGAAAAAGTGCTTCAAATTTGGTTCAAAGACCCTTGGTTAGAGCTGTAGAGGTGGAGGAGGCTTACCATGGAGACCGCATGGGATCAGCCTGGAAAAGGAAATCCAGGCGTACCACGGAGACCACGTGGGGTTGCCCAAAAGCCAAAGTGAAGGCGTACCATGGAGACCACATGGGATTAGCCTAGAAATGGAGATAAAGGCACCACGGAGACCACGTGGGGTAAGCCTGAGAAAGTCAAAAGACAATAAAGATGGACCAAGAGGTCTTTGGTTTGGGTTATGTTGAAAACCAATTGGTTATGGTTAGGCGAAGAAGCACTGGGTTAGGCCAGATTGAAAAAACACCAGGCTATGTTTAGGCTAAAGAGCACTTGGTTATGGTTAGATTAAAAAATCTTGGGTTATGGTTAGGCTAGAAAGCACTTGGTTATGGTTAGATTAAAAATTCTATGTTATATTAAACTTTAATGAGATGGGAAAAAGTGCTTCAAATTTGGTTCAAAGACCCTTGGTTAGAGCTGTAGAGGTGGAGGAGGCTTACCATGGAGACCGCATGGGATCAGCCTGGAAAAGGAAATCCAGGCGTACCACGGAGACCACGTGGGGTTGCCCAAAAGCCAAAGTGAAGGCGTACCATGGAGACCACATGGGATTAGCCTAGAAATGGAGATAAAGGCACCACGGAGACCACGTGGGGTAAGCCTGAGAAAGTCAAAAGACAATGAAGATGGACCAAGAGGTCTTTGGTTTGGGTTATGTTGAAAACCAATTATGGTTAGGCGATGAAGCACTGGGTTAGGCCAGATTGAAAAAACACCAGGCTATGTTTAGGCTAAAGAGCACTTGGTTATGGTTAGATTAAAAAATCTTGGGTTATGGTTAGGGGTTAGGGTTAGGGTTAGGGTTAGGGGTTAGGGGTTAGGGTTAGGGTTAGGGTTAGGGTTAGGGTTAGGATTAAGAAAAAAGAATTCTGCCACCGTAAGTGGCAGAATTTGCTGCACTAACCTTGGAGCCCAGCTCATCCCAGTCTCTCTACCTCTCATTCAGACCATATGGGAAAATAGTATTTAATTTGGTAATCCAATTTCTTTCTGTCTTTCTCCTCTGCTTTAGGGTCCAATTAGGGTTGGCTTCAAGTATGGTGGCTCTCAGGTTGAGCCAGCCATGCTCCATGAAGTGCTTAACCAGGTAAGTGTGTGTGTTTTTATGTCTATTAATGTTGTA
>JABUOV010000100.1:75000-122940 GCA_025617405.1 Perca schrenkii | reverse complement strand
TAATAAGGACGCAAAAGAATGTACAATTGTAAAGCAACTACAAGTACACGTTTGCAAAACCAGACTTAACCATCTCTTTTATTTTTAGTAGTAATAGTTTAACCCTTTGTGTTGTCTTCCATTCGACCATGCATCGTCCTCCCGGGTCAAAACTGAATGTTTTTGTCTCTTTTGGTGCCTTTTTCAGTGTTTTTGGCTCATTTTTGGACGTTTAACTCTTCTTTTCACTACTATACTATGTATAAACACCACCAACGTTCAGTCGTGATACTGTTTCGACGGATTTCTATTTCTTTTCAAATGCTACAAAAATTTAACAAAACACAAAATTCAATGAAAGTAGAGATCCTATCTACATCTCACCAATGTTATGGATTGTCTATTTCATGTACATTATGTTACCACCATACCACTTTCGCATGTCCATCGACTTACTTACACCTCACTTTGTGCCGCCTTTAACTGCCTACTTAATCCTCACCTTTGTAGACTCTTGGATTTTGTTTGCTTGCACTATGTTGATTGTGAAACTATATGTTGTCTTGTACGCCTATGCTTTTCTTGGCCAGGTCGCCGTTGTAAATGAGAACCTGTTCTCAACGGCCTTCCTGGTTAAATAAAGGTTATATATATATATATATAGAGAGAGAGAGAGAGAGAGAGAGAGAGAGAGAGAGAGAGAGAGAGACATTTAGACAACGGGTCAAGTTTGACCCAAAGACAACACAAGGGTTAAATCAGGTTATTATGGAGATCTTGTTAACCCTATCCCTAACCCTACACACATAACACAGTTTCAAACTAATGTTAATATATTAAGATTGAAATTGCTCAGAAACAAGGACGCAATTAACCCTTGTGTTGTCTTTGGGTCAAATTTGACCCGTTTTCTAAATTTCTATTTTAGAAATATGGTTTTCTTTTTAACTACCTAATTTTATTTACCCAAAAAATAACACAAAATGATGATTCCTTGCAACGCCCCTTCACAAGTACAAGAGATTGGATTTCTATTTTCATTGAATTTTGGGTGTTTTTGTTCAAAAAGAAATTTAAATGTTTTCGAAAACACTATCCTCTCTGAACTTTCATATAAATTAGGTTTACTGACCATGAATTCCAAAAATAAGTGTAAAACTAATGATAAGCTGGCATAAGTGTTGTTTATGAAAAGAAGCGTTCAACGGCAAAAAAGAAATGCTAAAAGCATAGACAAATTGGACAAAAACGAGGACCTGCGTGCATGGTCCAATGGAAGACAACGCAAGGGTTAACTTTTTAGAACAAAAACACACTTTAATTAGGCCTAGTACTCACCAATGACGGCGCACAGTGTTGTTATCGCCATGCTGCTGCTAGACGGACTGACTGACTGACGGACTGACTGACTGGGGGGCTGTACCATAGCATTATCATCATCTATATCATACAGGCCACAGTTTCCTGCTGTTTTCTTCTTTAACACCTCAAATGTCAAACGTATATGAGCCTGGCCAGTGGCCTCCTTTCACTTTCCTGACGCCCTGATTTATTTTATTTTTTTTGACGTTTTTTTAGCAAAGAAAGTTTTAAACAACTGTGCTGTTTTTTGGAGAACACATACATACATCATCTGCGTAAGGCTTTAACTTCACAATTCAAACTCTCAAAAAAGTACAAAATAAAGATAGGTTTTTAGAGAAGCTTAAAGCGGTGGCTGTTCTAAATAAATCCTTTTTGTTTGAGGTTTGTGACAGAGTCTCATTTTGATCAGAAGAAATAAAGTTCATTTTAAAACTCCCAAACATTCAGAAACTAACAGGAAGTGTTAGAAGTGTTCAGTGTTTCTGCAGAACAACACACACACACACACACACAGAAACTCACACACAGACACACAGAAACTCACAAACACACACACACAAACACTCCCACACACATAGAAACTCACACACAAACAAACACACGTATTTATTATTAACACAATAATATCATGACTTCATGATGATCATGCAAAAAAAAAATGGAAAGCAAAATCTGCTTTGGATTAAAGTCCACTTGCATTAATCTAAACAATGTTTTGGTTTATAAAAAGTATAATTTATGAAGGATTTTTATCCGCGAACGATAGGTCTATCTGAGTTTACCAACCTGCGTGCATTTTTGAATTTAATTAGTGGATTTTGCTCTCAATTAACGTTAAAACCTTTTAGGGAATGGCTGAAATTCCATGATTTTTGGTCTGAACGGCATACCCAATGGTACCAAGTAGTACAGCTCCCATATACTTTGACACCCAGGGGTGTGCTTGATATCATTGGAAAGGTAACCGTCTCAAGACCAGAGCCACATATCTCAGCTTAATACAGAAAATATTGGAAGTCAAAAGACTCAAAAATGGATTTTATATAAATTCTTTTCTACGGGTATGTCTGCACGCTTTTCTTAGGTCAATTTGGAGATTCCAAAAAGGGACTTTGGTTACCAAGACTGCATTCTAAGTTTTCAAAGGCTTATAACTTGAGAACCCCTTTGTCTAGAAACATAATCTTGGTCTCTAATGAAAGCTAACACTCTGAGGTATCTTGCAATGTATTTGGATTTGATGTCAGTCATTTACCACAACCAACCACACAAAACGCATATTTTCCTTCTATTACGCCCAAGATATTTGATAGAAAAAAGGACAAACAAAGTGCACTGGCAAAACTTTTTTTTAAATATAAATATTAGAAAAGTGCAACACTGAACTATGCAAAATACAAAAACACACAACTTGAACTTGAAATGTCTTTAATGTCCCCAATACACATGTACACTATACTTACAAAAATGAAAAAAAGATGTGCTGTGACATGGTCAGGGATGGCAGATGACCTGTTGTTGAGAAACCCAACAGCTGATGGTCCAAATAATGGAAACACACAGATGAATGACACAAAATCTATTCACATGAAAAACTATTTACATACAGTGGGGAGAACAAGTATTTGATACAGTGCCGATTTTGAAGGTTTTCCTACTTACAAAGCATGTAGAGGTCTGTAATTTTTTATCATAGGTACACTTAACTGTGAGAGACGGAATCTAAAACAAAAATCCAGAAAATCACATTGTATGATTTTTAAATAATTAAGTTGCATTTTATTGCATGACATAAGTATTTGATCACCTACCAACCAGTAAGAATTCCGTCTCTCACAGACCTGTTAGTTTTTCTTTAAGAAGCCCTCCTGTTCTCCACTCATTACCTGTATTGACTGCACCTCTTTGAACTTGTTACCTGTATAAAAGACACCTGTCCACACACTCAAACAGACTCCAACCTCTCCACAATGGCCAAGACCAGAGAGCTGTGTAAGGACATCAAGGATAAAATTGTAGAGCTGCATGAGGCTGGGATGGGCTATAGGACAAGCAGCTTGGTGAGAAGGCAACAACTGTTGGCGCAATTATTATAAAATGGAAGAAGTTCAAGATGACGGTCAATCTCCCTCGGTCTGGGGCTCCATGCAAGATCTCACCTCGTGGGGCATCGATGATCATGAGGAAGGTGAGGGATCATCCCAGAACTACACGGCAGGACCTGTTCAATGACCTGAAGAGAGCTGGGACCACAGTCTCAAAGAAAACCATTAGTAACGCACTACGCCGTCATGGATTAAAATCCTGCAGCGCATGCAAGGTCCCCCTGCTCAAGCCAGCGCATGTCCAGGCCCATCTGAAGTTTGCCAATGACCATCTGGATGATCCAGAGGAGGAATGGGAGAAGGTCATGTGGTCTGATGAGACAAAAATAGAGCTTTTTGGTCTAAACTCAACTCGCCGTGTTTGGAGGAAGAAGAAGGAGGAGTACAACCCCAAGAACACCATCCCAACCATGAAGAATGGAGAAGGAAACATCATTCTTTGGGAATGCTTTTCTGCAAAGGGGACAGGACGACTGCACCGTATTGAGGGGAGGATGGATGGGGCCATGTATCGCGAGATCTTGGCTAACAACCTCCTTCCCTCAGTAAGAGCATTGAAGATGGGTCGTGGCTGGGTCTTCCAGCATGACAACGACCCGAAACACACAGCCAGGGCAACTAAGGAGTGGCTCCGTAAGAAGCATCTCAAGGTCCTGGAGTGGCCTAGCCAGTCTCCAGACCTGAACCCAATAGAAAATCTTTGGTGGGAGCTGAAAGTGCGTATTGCCCAGCGACAGCCCCAAAACCTGAAGAATCTGGAGAAGGTCTGTAAGGAGGAGTGGGCCAAAATCCCTGCTGCAGTGTGTGCAAACCTGGTCAAGAACTACAGGAAACGTACGATCTCTGTAATTGCAAACAAAGGTTTCTGTACCAAATATTAAGTTCTGCTTTTCTGATGTATCAAATACTTATGTCATGCAATAAAATGCAAATTAATTATTTAAAAATCATACAATGTGATTTTCTGGATTTTTGTTTTAGATTTCGTCACTCACCGTTGAACAGACCTCTACATGCTTTGTAAGTGGGAAAACCTGCAAAATCAGCAGTGTATCAAATACTTGTTCTCCCCACAGTAAATACATAGAAATGAGTCATTATAAATTGTTCAGGGTGTGCCATGCGTTGTAACAGTCCCTGTTTACGGTGAAACACAGAGTCTTATCGCAGGAGGAGCACTTCACCGTGGTCTTCTGGTGGCAGTGGACACACCTCCTCCGACCAGCCGTGCCATCCTGGCAAAAATGTACCAGTTTGTGTGAGGCGCCTGGGGGAGCGGGAGGGGGTGGCTGTGAAGGGGCAGTGGTGGTAGACCCAACCGCTTTCAGCTCGGTCACCAGGGTCTCGCGAAAGGCCTTCTGTGACATCACCTTCTCCTTCCTTGCAACGGCCATCTCCTTATACAGGATGTAGGCGTTGACGATGGCGATGTCTATGAAGTGGAATAGGAAAGACCGGTACCACTTCTTGGTCTTGTGTAGGATGGTGTAGTAGCCAATCAGGGCATCGGACAGGTCCACGCCACCCATGTTCCTGGGATAGAGACACAAATATAGGAAAAGGAAACATAGCCATTACATTACACTGATATTGATGCATTGACAGAGGGGCATAGCACTAAACTCTAGGCCCTGTATAAAGACATTTGCTATGGACCCCTCACCGCATCCACAGCTATTCATTCTAGCATCTTTTTTGGGCCCTCCTCACATGAGGGCCCTTTTTCTCCCCAGTCTGACGCCCCTGCATTGACATGATGTTAGGGGTGGGAGATATTGACAAAAATCAATATCTCGATATTTTTTTTCAATATGTCGATATCGATATTCAGACGATATTTTTGAAATCCTTCTAGAAGTTAAAAGAAGCCCTGTTCTGAGGCTATTTTGGTGGTTCTCTTGGGAAAATGTACAGGCAAGATGAAATCATAACAATAAACAAAGGGCTCTGTTCTGTAACATATTGCACACACCATGTCCTTATTGGAAGCAGTCCTGGAGCTGGGACAGGGCCGGGTCAGACTAGGTTCTGATAGTCCTACTTGGCTGTATAGTCCTTCTGACCGGGATTTATGCTGGGATCAGGAGTTGGATGTGATCTGACTGGCCCAGGTGAGGGAGAGGTGCAGTTCTGTGTGCTTTTTTGGTGTTAGAGTATACATGGTCTAGTGCAGGGGTCGGCAACCTTAGGCACGCGTGCCACCATGGGCACGCGGGACCTTAACCAATGGCACGCTGGAAATATGTGTGCAAGAGAGTTATTGAGGTGTTGAAATCATGGTTGAAATGCTGAATTACTCTCTCATCCGCATGCCAAATTACAACGTTCACAGTTGCGCAACCTGTTATTTACGGTAGTTTGACTGACTCCTATCTCTGACTGGGAACAATACAAAGAGGATTACCAACGGCCGCTGGGGCAGATGAACTAAGCTAGTCTTGTTACTGTAAGAGGCTACAATTAAACATTTGTGAATTAAAAATCAATACTTGCACTCACCTGTGTAGACCAGCATCAACATGTAGAAAGCGATATATCAATCTGCTCTGTCTGCTCAGTTCACTATCCACCGCGCTGTTTTACACAAACACAGCTCTACTCTGCAAATAGCACATTTTTACAAAACAAGCTAAAAGAAAAGCTGTCGGTTTGTAGTCTGTTTATCTTAGTTTGCAGGGAATCTTGAAATTTGGACAAATTCTTATAAACTTAAGCTGGCTGAAGAAACCATCCTCTCCGCTGGAGCGGTAAGTATGGACGCATTACCAAAACAAATACATGTGGCTACTTAATATGCACGTGAATGACGCAATCGTTATGTTGTGTTCTTCATTCTTGATAATGATGCTGGTTGTGTTATTATTTTTGCCACAGCATCGTTTCATTGAAAATGAGGCATACAGGACCTGCTTATCAGTCCATTCATCATTAAAGCTGGGCTTTTCCATGTCAACTTTTTGCTTCAACTCTTTGACAGTGATATTTTTGTCAGCCCATTTTCCACCAATCAGGACGCTGCATACTAAAAAACCATGTTTCCATAATCATAATAATAATATACAATAATAATAATTACAAGGTCCTGATTATGAGAAATAAATGCTATCAAATGAAATTACAGATTCCCTGGATATTACATTTTGATGTGATGTCATAATTAAACTTGATGTTGACATGGCACACTAATAAACAAGAAATGTTGAAAAGGGCACTTCATATCAAAAAGGTTGCCGACCCCTGGTCTAGTGTGTTCTTCCCTCTAGTAACACAATCTACATGCTGGGAGAATGCTGGAGGGGAACAGACTTTAAGGACGCCTTGTTAAAGTCCCCTGTATCCCGTATCCAGGTGGTCGCGCTGCAGTTTGTTCACTATGGTTAGCAGTGAACCAAACTTTTGCTAACATTAGCATCGGGGCTATGTAGACGGCAGTGTGCTGTTTTCGTAGTAAATAAAATGGTCAGTATATTACCGACAGGGATCCAGGTCAGGTGAGCCGTACTGGGCAACGATCCTGCAGTTGGTACTCCATTCATTGTTCACATAAATGCAGTCCTCCGCCTCTGGCCGTGCCGGAGTTATTTTCTCATTCTGCCGGTAGATAGCTAGCTCGGCGTGCTAGCGCCGACAACAAGCTGGAGGGCTCGGTCAGGCTATTTCCTCCGGGATGTTATGAGCCGCCTGGAAGGCTCTCGTAACGGCTGTGTTATATCGTGGTCCTGTATTGATTAGTTCAGTGTGGCTGTACGTACTTGTATAAATATACACCGACAGGAGAGCCGCTGCACAATCGCGCACCGCCATCTTTGTTGACATGAGTGAACGTCATAACACACAGGTAAAAACTAGTAGCAGCTTACTCTCGTGCAGGACGATCGTGATTTTGTACAAAAAATACAGTCAAAAAAACCCTAAAATCTCTACATATAATTGTTTAGATGGTTATAGTGTGCGTTATTTGTTTTCTCTTTAACTTCCTTCAGCTCTTTTCATGTTTGGGAGGGCGGATTGTACAAATTATGAAATATTCGATATCCCAATTTTGCATATCGTCCAGACAACAATTTGGATATTATCGTCTAAACCATATATCGCCCACCTCTACATGATGTAAAAATTAAATTCAAAGTAGGGCTGGGCGATATGGAGTAAATCAGATATCACGATATTCTTCACCAAATACTTCGATATTTTCATTCATTCAAACCTTTATTTAACCAGGAAAAAACTCCTTGAGATTACAAATCTCTTTTACAAGAGGGTCCAGGCAAGTGGCAGCAATATCGATATTGTGGTGATATTCTAGGGTTGAAAATCAGTGCTTTAAACAAAATATCTTCACACTTAGATTTTAGATAAATAATCATCGGTAATGTGGACATAATGTCTAAGTGGGGAAAAGGCAAATGATAGAACAGTTAGAACAGTCTGGTGCGTTCAGAAAAGTAAATCACTTTACTGTAATGCAGCCTTTAGAAACCAGTAAAAGACAACACTTATGTCATATCACGATATCGATATAATATCGATATATTGCCCAGCCCTAATTCAAAGGGCTGATATGATGAAAACAGTGTACATACTTGTTGTAGTCCATGATGGCTGGTGGGATGGGGACGTCCTGCACAGACCACTGCCCATCTGCCCCCTTGATCCTCCTCTGGGTCTTGTCCTCTCCGTGGGCCGCGTGGATCGTGGAGCATATCAGGACATCTCTGGTGTCCTTCCACTGAACGAACACCACGGGCCCCTCGCGGATCCAGCGGATGGAGCCCCGGGGAGCCTGCCTCTCAAGCCCGCCCGGCCTGTTTTTGGGGAACCCGATCTGATGTTGGCGAATGGTACCGCAGGCCCAGATCTTCTTTGCCAGCAGGTCGCGAAAGAGATCTGGGCTGGTGTAAAAGTTATCCACGAACAACTTATACCCGGTACCCATCACCTGCGTGTTTACGAGCCGCATTACCGTGTCGTAACCGAGCCCCTTCACGATCTGCGACCCTTTCCCTTCGTACACAAAGAAGTCCCAGGTGTAACCGTTGGTGGAGTCCGCCAGCACAAACAGCTTGTAGCCCCACTTCACAGGCTTGTTCTTCATGTACTGGCGGAGTCCGTTGCGGGCTTTGGATGCGACCATCCTTTCGTCAATGGCGATGCACTGGTGGGGGTGGTAATTCGCCATGCACACCTGCCTGACCTCATCGTACATTGGCTTGATTTTGCAAAGCCTGTCGTAGCCGGCGGTGCCTCTCTTGAGATCGTTGGCGGCATCGTCGGCAGGGTCGCTGAGGTGAATCGCGCGCGAGACGGCCTTGAACCTGCGCCCTGACATCACACTCGACGGGAAGGAGAAGGTGTACAGCTCGGACCTCCTCCAGTAGTCAGTGATGTTCGGGGTATCGATTATTCCCATGTAGATAATCATGGCCAGGTATGACATCATGTCTGGCATAGTGAGCCTCTGAAAGCTTTCTGGATGGTCACTTTCTCCAAACTTGTTTGAATTATTCAAGATGGTCTGAAGTATGCGATTCGACATGAATAACTGAAATAATTGTAAAACTGAGTATTGGGAACCACCCGCGAGCTGGCCACCGGGTGTGCGTGCCGGGCGGAAGGACGGCTGTTCAGGAGTGATGTCATCCACATCAGTGCCTTGCCACGCACCTTCGGGTGCAGAACTCTGCTCTGGAGGGCTTCTTCCTCCTGCTCTCCCCCTTCCTCTTCCTCTCCCCCTCCCCCGTCTTGCAGGCCGTGGGGATTTAGAGAGTTTGGGTTCCAGCTCCTCCTCCTCCTCTTCTTCTTCTTCTTCTTCTTCCTCCTCCTCCTCCTCTTCTACCTCTTCCTCCTCCTCCTCCTCCTCCTCCTCCTCCTCTTCTTCTTCTTCTTCCTCTTCCACAACAGGAGACTTTGGGGTCCTCCTGGGCTTCTTTGCCTCCGGCTGCCAATCGGGGTCAGACTTATCTGGCTCTCTGAAACACAGAAATGCAATGATTAGCTCATCCTCCACACAACCCTCCCCCCCCCACCCGCAACCCCTCTCTCCCTCTACACACACACAGAGATAGACACAGACACAGATATTGCCTCCGATACTGCCTAAAACGCTGGTATCGGTAAGTACTATCAGGAAAATACACACACACACACACACACACACACACACACACACACACACACACACACACACACACACACACACACACACACACACACACACACACACACACACACACACACACACACACGTGCGCTTCAGCAGCAGCACCCCTCCCCCTTGTTTACAAACTCGGAGCGCCATCGGTCTCCACCCAGAATAACTACTCAGATAATGTCTGCAAGAAATACTTTCTTATCAAATACTCAACATGTAACGTTAGGTTGTGTACTCACAGATCAAGATCCGGGTCCCTTCCTTTGAGAAAATCCTCCTCGGCTGCAGAGTCGCCAGAGAAATCGCTTGATGAAGAGGACAAGGACACCTCCTCTTCATCGGCTAGTTCGAGCAATAAAGCAGCCGCCTCCTTCAGTGTAAACCTGTTCTCCCCCACGGTGGACATGTTCACTAAACTGCGCAAAAGTCCACAAACGCTAAAATAAGTAACCAAAGTCGCAATTCAAAGTTCGCTATCTGCAGCCAACATGTGCATTGAAACCATGATTGAAACGATTGAAACTCCTTCTTCCTCTTATTCCTCCTCCTTTTCCTCTTTTTTCTTTTTCTTTGGGATTTTACGGCAGCAGGCATCCAAAAAGTTGCATTGCTTCCATCTACTGCCACCTACTGGAACCAGCACCTTAGAGCACTAGACTCTGTTATCCAGTCCAGGGTCTGTTAAAATTTGCACTGTTGCACTGTCTCATGTTACAGTAGGGTGACCATGTTTAGATTTCCAAAAAACAAATAAATAAATAAAATAAAAAGAGGACACACGGCCCCTCCTCGAGACACAAATCCAGACATGCTTCTCAGAGGTTAATGATGCTTTATTATGCCTCAATGGTGCAAAAATGGTGCAAAACATCTGTAATACAATAAAATAAAATATGTAACAACCTATAACAAAGCAATAGCTCTCTTTTCAAATAAATAAATATGATATAATGTTCTAAACATGACCTCTTCTGTGTTAGAAAATCCAGCGTCAACAAAATATCTCTTAATACCTTTTCAATAAGATAAATAATAAAACAGTTTTATTAAAATATATATTAAAAGTGGACATGTCCGGGCAAAAGAGGACGTTTGGTCACTCTAGGTTAGGTTACAGTGGAGTTGCATATTAAGTGATTCGGGGTCCTTCTGAAAGTCATTATTATTTGGGGGGGACGCCTACAATTCTACAAGCAGCAATACCACAGGCCAAGCAATCGGCCCTTCACTTACAACGGGCTTTACTGGTTAAATTAATTTTGAAAATCGGTTTGGGTCAGTTTTTATAAATGGCTTCTTAAATGTGAACATGTTCTAGTATCTTCTCTCCTCTGTGACAGAAAACCGAATATATTTGAGTTGTGGACAAAACGAGACATTTGAGGACGTCATCTTGGGCTTTTTGGGGAAACACTGATCCACATTTTTCACCATTTTCTGACATTTTATAGAGACCAAAAAAACTAATCCATTCATCAGAATCAACAGTGAAAATAATCGTTAGCAGCCCTTAACACGAAATGTATTTCACATTCAGTTTTATTTTGACAGGGTCGGGGGACTTAAAGGGACTATTTGTTGCAGTTGAGCCTATACGTGGGGTCTCTCCGGAGTTTCTGGGGGGTTTATTTTAAGGTAAATCCCCATCATCACTACAATTTATAGATACATATATATTTAGAAAATTACAGTTAACCATGATCAGGAATTTCCCCGTGTGGGATTAATAATTTAAGATAAAGTCTATTTTATCTTATTTTATTATGTATTTTAGTCAGTAGGCCTATTTACTAGACTTTCTGAGTCAAAATGCTGAGTCATACACCACACAATAATTAGTGCCCTTTATATACAGAGTGTGGCCAACTAGGGAATGTAGAGTCATCTGACGTTGGTCTCCAATATGACGCCCATGATTTGAGTTGGCCACACTCACTATATAAAGGGCACTAACAATACTATCATGACTATGAATTTTTAGTCAGTATTTAGGCTACTAGACTTGCTGAGTCACAATGCTGAGTCATATACCACACAATACTATTTTTTCACATGATCATTACGTCAGGCATAGTAATCACGTGAAAAAGAGCTGGCAAGGATTAAACTCCACTTGCATTAATCTATACCATGTTTTGAAACTATATACTTTCTGAAGGATTTTATCTGTGAACGATATGTCTATCAGAGTTTACCAGCCTGAATGTTTTTTTGAATTTATTTAGTGGTTTTTGCTCTCACATTAACCCTTGTGTTGTCTTCACGTCGACCAACAAGCAACTTTTAGTTTTTCTGGGTCAAAATTTAAAATTAAAACACTTTTGTGATTTTCTACTTCGATTTTTTCAAAGTTCTATTATCTTTTTTTTTTTATTGAATACAATGAAAGTAGTGAACTCATAATTTACCTTACTAGTTGTATGGAACCATCCACGTTGTTGTTTTTGTTGTTGTTGTTGTTGGTGGTGGTGTTTTCAACAATTTGGTTGAAAGAAACCACACATTTTTTGATAGAAACTTTTGGAAACTGGGTCAAATTTGACCCCGAGGATAACCGGAACAGGAGGGTTAACGTTAACGAACCTAAGATAATTCAAATGGGTCTGTTTCTGAAATAATAAATCAGTATAAATGAGCAGAACATTCTAGTGTAATCTCGTTTTAAAAACTGTTATATAATCATTGACATATATACAATATAATACAGTCGATCAGTCACGTGTTTATTTACACGCAACCATGGATACAGTTGGAGGAGTGACGCAGCTTCATAAGGAACCACCTTATCTTATTCTGATACATTTTATCCGTAAATAAACCCGTAACTTGAATTAATATTAGACGTTATTTTCGGTGTGGCTTCGCTGTAAGTGTTTAGCTATTTAAATGTATTTAAACAGCCCGCTTTCATCCACCCATCTCTACTTTAGATATAATATAATATATAGCTAACACGCGTACACTCGTTTGGCTAATGTTCGGAATATCTGTTTAAATATGTAATAGCTGCGAACTGTGTCAGACCATTGATACAGCTAGCTAGCCTTATGTTTACTAGAACTGTGAAGTTTGAAAAACTGTTAAACTTGTAACGTAACTAACGCAACGTTACCATAGCTACTGCATCCAAGCGCCATTGTTCTGTGCCTTCTGTTTTTTTTTCCATTGACACATATAAACGTGTTTTTCCGTTCTCGTCATACATCCATGGTTTTTCCATTGGGTTTTTCCCATTGACATTAGGCTCGTTCGAGATGAACTGCGCCTCGCCTGTAAAGTAGACGAGAGCAGGCGGCAGCAGCGGGGGGCGGTGACAAAAGTCTGCTCTCAAGTCGGACAGTTTTCCAGCTGACTCCAGCAGCCTTCAGGCTCAACAGGAAGTGACACAAACACTGTGGTCCGTTCGGGTCCGATTCCGATTTAATAAAATGTTATCAGACTCATATATCAGCTCCTACACAGTCTCCAGTAGATTTTATTATGACAGAGTAGCTGTCAAAAATGCTCTACATGCGATCTGTTGCTGATTTTAATTACCAACAGACTGTAGATGATCTGTAATCTGAACAGATTTAGTCTCTCTGACTTCTAAACGTAACTATCAGCCTCACAACAGGTGTTCTGTTCAGAATAAGCCTTTAAATCAGACAAATAGCAGTTAAAATCCCTCCGATTCAAAATCAATAAAAAAGTTTATATAAAACGTCATCATGTTGAGTCGATTCTGAACCAATCAGCTGTTCGATCAGCTGAGAGGCCGGCGTTTCCCAGCATGCCCTGGGTCTCCCTGCGTCCGCCTGGCTCTTGCAGTTGGTACATAGACAGTATATAGTGGACCAATAGATCCCGTTGCTCTGGACGGAGACCAGTGAAGGCTATTAGAAGCACTTTTCCGGTGATCTCTTCCCTTACTGCGCAGCCTCCAACTGAGAGAGACAACGTAAATGTGACGTGAGCAACGTGTCTGAAAGTTGTAAGTGTTCTGGTAGCTGTGCCAAGAGAAATCTCAATCATTCCCAATCTTACATAGACGGAGAGTGTAGGTATATGTAAGGAGATAACATAAGCACAGGATAATTATTGCTAACTAACATGCTAGCTAACATTCGTAATTAAACCTAAACAGCTAATGTAAGTCGAAACTGCCTGCGAGCTTCTCCTGTACTATACGGTAATTCCTCTACTGTGTGACAGTAAGTCTCTTGGTTATGACACAATCGTTAGCGTATTTTTACAAAAGCGTCTGCTACGGAGCCATAACGTGAGGTACAAGGTAATGGAGCCTTTTATACATTGTCGTGTTTCTTTAGAATTAAACAATGGACAAATAAAGTCTTTAAACGCTTCAGATGTAAAGTTATTCGCAGTCAAGTGACGTAAAAACAAAATGGCGGTCAGTGGAATGCTAACAAGAGGTGATCTCTTTGTAGCAACAAAATGGCACCATCGAAGGTTCGCGTTCTGAAGCAAAGCTTACCCCCTTGAGTTGGTAAAAAGCAACTGCGCTACCTGCGTCTCAGAACTGCGGCCGCCTTGGTCTCGTGAGATTATCGTTGCCCACGTGTGCATGACGTCAGAGCAAGTCGGGATCAAGTCGGACAGGAATCTAACCGGCATGCATAGAGAGACGAAGTCCCGCCCCTTCCGGTGGACCTCATGGGACCTTAAGTCAGAAAAAATATGAACGGTAGTGAACGGGGAGAGGCAAATTATTTTTTGATCCCGTTTGAATTGAGCCATGGATTACAAATATGATGTTCGTCACTTTAAAAGATAATTTTTCAACCGAAGAAAGTCTCAGTTACCCGTAGGTTTGTCGTAGTACCACTTAGTTTTGTGTGAAACCGCTCAGTGGACTACATCTCCCGTTTCACACAATCTACGTCACCTAGCTTGATGCTTGGTTTGCTCGCTAGCTAGCTAGCTTAGCTCTGTTCCACACACATGTAACGTTATCTTAACTGCTGTGTTTTATCCGGTCAAGTGTTTTCAGCAGAGAAGCATAAGAACGAGCGAGATCCTCTGCTCATTAGAGTAACGTTACATCCCTGGTACCATACACAGAGACATCGTAGCTTCAGAGAGACGTCATCCATGAAGGTTGTAGTCTTTCTAATTACGTATTTTCACAGTCTGATACTTCAACAGTTTAACAATAAACAGAGACTTTCTTCGGTTGAAAAATAATGTTTTAAATTGACGAACATCATATTGGTAATCCATGGCTTAATTCAAACTGGATCAAAAAATAATTATTATCTCTCCATTGACTCTAGTTCATACTTTTTCGAAAGATAGGTCCCATTGGACCGGAAGTAGAAGGGCATGACTTCGGCTCTCTATTGGGCGCCGATCGCCGGTGATCGATTCTGCGCAGATCTGGCTCATCTCGAACGAGCCTATTGCTTCCGAGCCTGTTGTCAGTACCCGATCCGTTCCACCGGCACGATCCGTTCTGTGCATGTGCAAGATGACACGTATGCCATGACGTAGGCGCAGATGATAATGCTGCGTTCATGCCACCACCCCTTCAGAATAACGGCACTGCTTCCACCTGCACGATTCGTTCTGCGCATGCTCAAGATGTTAGTTTAGCTAACGGTTAATTTGGCTAACCACCGGGAAGCTAACGTTAGTTTAGCTAACGGTTAATTTGGCTAACCGCTAGCTAGCTGATTGTAGCGGTCTGCCGTTAGCCTCCACAGTTAAGCTAACGTTAGCTAGTTTAGCTAACAGCTAATTCGGTTAACCGCTAGCTGAGACAGCATCTAAACTTTAAAAGACCCTCAAAATAAAACTTGAAAATAAACGTTAACATATATAACAGCTGTTACGTCAGTTCTACTTTACTTGTGCTCATTTAAAATACAATCACTCAATACTTGTCTTTATTGTTATTACTGTAAAGTCTTAATTTAGCTGTGGTGCCTGTTATTCCGAGGTGGAATGAACGCAGCATTATCATCTGCGCCTACGTCATGGCATACGTGTCAACTTGCACATGCGCAGAACGGATCGTGCCGGTGGAACGGATCGGGTACTGACCAAGGGGGTAAGCTTCGCTTCAGAACTCGAACCTCCAATGGCGCCATTTTGTTGCTACGAAGCGATCACCTCTTGTTAGCATTCCACCGACCACCATTTTTTTTTTACGTCACTTGACAGTGAATAACTTTACATCTGAAGCGTTTAAAGACTCTATTTGTCCGTTGTTTAGTTCTAAAGAAACACGACAATGTATAAAAGGCTCCATAAATTGTACCTCACGTTATGGCTCCGTAGCAGACGCTTTTGAAAAAACAGGCTAACGATTGTGTCATAACCACGAGACTTACTGTCACACAGTAGAGGAATTACCGTATAGTACAGGAGAAGCTCACAGGCAGTTTCGACTTCCATTAGCTGTTTAGGTTTAATTACTAATGTTAACCAGCATGTTAGTGATCAATAATTAGCCTGTGCTTATGTTATCTCCTTACATATACCTACACTCTCCGTCTCTGTAAGATTGGGAATGATTGAGATTTCTCTTGGCACAGCTACCAGAACACTTACAACTTTCAGACACGTTGCTCACGTCACATCTACGTTGTCTCTGTCAGTTGGAGGCTGCGCAGTAAGGGAAGAGATCACCGGAAAAGTGCTTCTAATAGCCTTCACTGGTCTCCGTCCAGAGCAACGGGGTCTATTGGTCCATTAATATATATGTCAATGGTACTGACAGACAACTGTCTAGACGCCGTGTAAACCTATCAACCTACCCACGTCAACAGATTCGCTACATATTCATAAACATTTTACTGGCCTCTGCATGTCCCAACTCAAATAAAAGCTACACTGTATAAACAATACACTGTATAAAAAATATATACGAGGTTTCAGAAACCTCGTATATTTTTTATTTTTGCTGAGGAAGGTAGGTATCCAGCGCGACAAGGATCATCCTAATTACTTTTAAAACACATTTTTCCCGCTGTACAATGTTATAGTAATGTAGGGCTCAGATATTCAGTTCGGTTCAGTGTAGTTTTAATTTGAGTTGCGACATGCAAAGGCCAGTAAAATGTTTATGAATATGTAGCGAATCAGTTGACGTGGGAAGGTTGATAGGTTTACACGGCGTCTAGACAGGCTAACCAAAAGACACATTAGGCTAACACCTGCCTGTTTCACCAGATTAGATTAGTCACACACACACACACACACACAATGACTCAAAGAGGGGAATCACCAGTGTTACTGAGATGAGGGTCGTTTCACATAAGTGGTCTCGGTGTTTTCCACAAACTACCACAGTTACACACTTGTTAAGAAGTTCTGAGCCTCCTGTATGAGCAAGACAGCCTCCATCAGTTAAGTTGTCTTTGGATCTTTTGACTTCACTGATCCAGACTGATCCAGTATATCAGTCCATCTGTCTGACATGATTTGAATGATGTGACCTCTCTCTCTCTCTCTCTCTCTCTCTCTCTCTCTCTCTCTCTCTCTCATGACCACTAGTTTTACACTTATTTTTGAAATTCGTGGTCAATAAGCCTTATTTATATAATATTATGTCTAAATTTTGAGTTACAAAATTGAAATTATGATAACAAATAGTTAAGATCAAAGGATGCCAAGTGGAAAATCACTGGTAGAGGTCAATGTTTAGTCAGGATATACTGTTTTGAAACCATTTCAGTATTCTTTTTTTTTTTTTTTCTCTCTCAAATGCCATATCAAATTGAATGAAACACCCAAAATTGAATAAAAGTGATCATTAATTGTACCTGCAAAGAGCGTTGATTGTATGGAACCATCCATGTTATTTTGGGGTAATTTGGTTAAAAGAAACTCATCTTTCTGACGTAGAAACTTTGAAAACAAATCAAATTTGATCCGAGGACAACAGGGGCCCATTCTTCGTACGTCGCTAACTCACTTAGCTGGATTTGATTGTTGGCGATTTGGCATGATCTTGGATTGTTTAGTTCTTCGACGCTCATCCTGGACTTGCTGTCATAGCAACAGGTGCGCAATCTTAAACCTGCTCGCGAGCAGGCTTATTTCATGTCAACAGGATTAGATCCCGGCTATATAAACGGAGGTGATATGGGAAGTCTGTCGCAGCCATGTCTTGTCCGTTTTTACGTCAGGAACCTGTTGCTGAAGGTGCCAGAATAATTCAAAGAGCTTTTCGAAGCAATCGCGTTTTGCGAGATCAACAGGATCCTTTAGCGCAGCGCGATGATCTACTGATTGAGAGATATCGTTTTTCTCGGGAGGGTCTCATCTACATTATCAACTTGTTGGAGCCACACGTTAAAAGTTTGACTCGACTAGAGAACACAATGGCATTGGAAAAAAATATGATCAATAACATATTGCAAAACATTACTACATTAAGTTATGCAGATTTCACCTTCACAAGTCAAAGCAATTGACTCAATATTTATCTGTTGGAATGACTGTACCAGCCATTTGGATTATAGACATACTTAATTTAATGCAACAACAAATTATTTACACTGTAGCAAGATGATTTAAAACTCATTTCCCTGTAATTAAGGTGTTGCTGTTACTGGTCCCTGGCTGTAGGTCTAAGGAAGAGCTGCCCCCAGGGATGCCCTCCACAATGGGTCGGTTCGCATTTAGCCCAAGGGCCAGCTCTTCTGCCGGGGTATAATGTGGGGGGTGCAGAACCACCACCTGTTTTTTTTATGCTCCGCCTTTTTCTTGGTTGCTGTTATAAACAGACAAACACATCATTTAAAATGTTTTTTGGGTAAAAAGAGACTAAACAGTAGAAGTAGAAAAGCTTACCAGTTTGAAGAATATTCTTGTACTTCACTTTTACTTGTTCCCATGTTCTAGTGGGTCCTGAGCTGGCTCTGACATTAAGCAATTATGAAATTATTAAAATACAAGAATATATACTGTAATAAGTGATATAACCATAACATGGAACACTTACGGATTTAATTTGTCTGCTTCTTTTTGCCAGCCCTCTCTCCTGGCTTTTGCAGACTTTAAAACTAATCATTAATTTGACCTGCTAAGAATGTTACAGAGCATCCAAACAACGTACATCAACACATTCAGGTTATTTTGGGGCAATTTGGTTCAAAGAAACTCATCATTCTGATATAAAAATGGGTCAAATTTGACCTGAGGACAACACAAAAGTTAACATACGTGAATCCCATTCCCCATCCCCTTCATGCTTATATGTATAAATGTGTGTGCGATATTCCAGCTACTGTAGCTTATATATGTTTGGTTTTTCCATCAGGTGGGCGTCTGTACCTGAGCGTACCGATCCTCGGTGTGTTTGGCTGCATCGTTCTGATCTTGAGTGCTGGACTCAGCGCATATTTACTCAAACTAAGGCATCAACACCAAACTGTAAGTCAGGATGACTTATTAATTTAAGAGAAAGCACCAGCACTACCTTCACTACTTGGTCTGGGCCAACGTTCAGTCGGGAGATGACAGCCGCGGTATTTCACGGACCTTTAACCGGACCTTTAACCAACCCACGATGAAAGACAACCAGTTATTCTCTGTATCTCAGGTCTCTCCTCCACCAGCTGGGGGGAACTGGGAGGGAAATACACCGTTAACACACTGGCTCTTTGTGGTTCTGTTGTTGTAACGACGCTGTGTGACCAGAGGCCCGCGCTACGGAGCAAGATTTGGCCTCAACGAGGATACTTCAGGGTTTGGTGGATCACGGCGGTGGATCGCTTGTTGCCGGGTCAACGGCGCCTTCACATCGGCACAGTAACCACGGCTGCAAAACGACAGACAGTCATTCATTTCCTAAGGAGATTTGCAGACCGCAAGCGAACGGGTCCGTACCGATGCGAACAAGTGCGCTGCGGAAACAAAATTGGGTCCGTTGGTCATCTGGAGGCGTTTAAAAAAAAGTTGAACTCGGATGATAGGCAACGGACGGTTCCCATTAGGGTTTTTAATTGTAGGTCTACTGCAATCACATGGCAACAGTAACTACATTTACATACTGTGAATGTTTTTTTTTATCGAGAATAGTTATTGAATCGAATCGTGACATTTTCTGAATCGTGCACCCCTAGTTTTAGTTAATTTTGTTAGGGCAGTTAATACCATACCTGCTATGGCTCAGTTGGTTAGCAACAGACATCAGACTATTGTTATTATACCGCTATGTCTCATTTTTTTTTGTACTCTCTTCTGACGCTTTTCAACGGTGTAGTACGTCCACTGGGTGGGGGGCGCGTTGCGTATTACGGAGCTGATTTCAGGTGCCAGTGTGAAGGCGTCGTCAGAGACTCAACAGACTTCAATCTTGGGAGATTTTAAATGACATTTTTACACAAACAAAACCTCCAAAGTGTACGCCAGTAACATTGTTAGAATAGTTACATTATCAAGACTAGACAGAAACACTGAAGAGTCTCTCAAGGAGCCATTTTACAGCACAACTCAAACAAAATGTCTAACTGGAAGCCCTCTACATTGGCTTATTTATGAGTGAAATACAATCCTAATACAGAGTTTGACGTCGTCACCTCTATCTGGTCAGATTGTGCATGTTCTTTCCTCGGCATCACACCGTGCTCAGATTTCATCAAACTTTATTTATTATCTGTTTACAAAATGAACCCAAACACTGACAACGAAGAAGATGATGTTGGGCACATATTAAGAATGTACGAAGCGACCTCAAGTCTTCAACTCGCTGTATTTACTGCATGCTATCTACAGTAACAGAAAATATGTTTTTATAAAACCGATGTGTAAACGTTAGGTTCACTTGTCATCTGTTGCATTATCGCAGCAACCGATTTTATTCTTAAGTCTTTACTAGCTGAGATAATATTTTTTTAAGATTATTATTTTTGGGAGCATTTTAGGCCTTTATTTTACTACACTTACTTTTACTACAGCTGAAGACATGAAAGTGGGAGTGTGGGGGGGGGATGACTTGCAGCAAAGGGCCGCAGGTCAGCGTCGAGGAGTGAATCTCCATATACAGAGGCTTGTAAATGTATTCATACCCCTTGAACTTTTCCATATTTTGATAAATTATCATCAGACATGTCAATTTAACGACTAAGTGGGTAAAGGAAAATAATAGAACAGTCTGCTAAGTTCAGAAAAATATATATATCGATATATTGCCCAGCTCTAGCCTCACCTTATTTATATTATACTGTATATTACATTGTCGGGTTGTATTATTTCAAAACTATATGCACTGAAGGATCTCTGTGTGTCTTGAAGATCTAAATACATCTTGCTCATCTAAGGTGGGACTGTTTGTTATCCATTCTGTTTCAGAGATGATATGATTTACTCTCTACATTAAAGATATTTTAGAGTATTTGCACTCGGTTCTTGTTTTCAAATGTTGCTCTAATGTTTGGTCTCGTGGTAACAAGGAGAAGCTGCTAAATAAATCACATTTTTGAAATGACTAACTTCTCTACACATTAATTTGTCGCCTGAACGTCTCCCAGCACAGCATGTTGTTATGCTGCTGGAGAATCCTAGCTTAAGTGCCATACCACAACAATCATCACTATGGAAACACTGATATAAGTTTCTTTTATAGAAATGCAGTATTGTTTTTCTTTTGTCTTTATTTATTTATCTCTTTAATGTATGTTGTATGTCATGTCTGTGTCTTCTGAATGGACCTTCAGTCTGGCAATAAAGATGATGATGACTACAGTGCAGCGTGTTTGACTTCTATCTGCCGTCTCTTTGCATAAAGGTGGCGTTCAATGTCCTCTTTATCTCTCAGACTCGGTTTGTGTCTGTCTGCATTTGTCTCCGGCGGTTATGAGATACCATACGCGGACGTCCTCTTGTTAAAGGGAAAGTTATGTATAAAGGCTTTAGGCTGCCCTACACATTACTGTAGGTCCCAGTTTATGTAACTTCATTTTATGAAATACAGTATATGTAGTAGAGGGGTCCCTGCTCCGTCTCGCTCTCTCTCTCTCTATCTCTCTCTCTCTCAGTCAAGGGGTCCTTGACTTAAACGTTGAAGACCCCTGCTCTAGTGTTACAAATGTCTCTTTACCTTCTTGCTGTTTAGTGTCCCTGTGTGTATGCATCCTAAATATACACCAAGACATTATTTTGTAACTTCTCCATGTTTTAACTATGGAAAATGTATTTTCCATATATAATATCGTATGATTTACAATTACTCTCGAATGTATCATCTGGGTGCCAGTGTTTAGACAAGTAACTAGAGGAAAAAAAAAAGCTGGAAGGGATTAAAGTCCACTTGCATTAATCTAAACCATGTTTTGGTTTATAAAAAGTATAATTTATGAAGGATTATATCGGAGAACAATATGTCTATTAGTTTACCAGCCTGCATCCATTTTTGAATTTATTTAGTGTTTTTTGCTCTCTATTAACCCTTGTGTTGTCTTCACGTCGACCAACAATCAACTTTTAGTTTTTCTGGGTCAAAAATTAAAACACTTTTGTGATTTTTTACTCCGATTTTTTCAAAGTTCTATTATCTTTCTTTTTTTTTATTGAATACAATGAAAGTAGTGAAGTCATAATTTACCTTACTAGTTGTATGGAACCATCCACGTTGTTGTTGTTGTTGTTGTTGTTGTTGTTGGTGGTGTTTTCAACAATTTGGTTGAAAGAAACCACTAATTTTTTTGATAGAAACTTTTGGAAACTGGGTCAAATTTGACCCCGAGGATAACCGGAACAGGAGGGTTAACGTTAACGAACCTAAGATAATTCAAATGGGTCTGGTTCTGAAATAATAAATCTGTATAAATGAGCAGAACATTCTAGTGTAATCTCGTTTTAACACGTCCTACTGACTGCTTTTGATACACAGTCAGTCAGAGTTATTGAGTTATTGGTCAGAGTTTTGTGTTTATTTACATAATTAAGCAACCATGTATCCATGGTAAAAAAAATCAATGGAATGCATAACGTCAGTTGATACGTGGTGACGTAAGACGCAGCTTAAAGGATCTACCTCCAACCACACGTTCATTCATTCAGCGTCAGTTGACCTCACTACAACCTGTGGTTTTCTGTCTTCCTACCGGGTCAGTTCATGGTTAACTTCGAGGTCTTCGTGTTCTGCTTCACTTTTACACTCTGGACGGTCTTTGTTCCTTTTAGCACGGCACTACAGACGGACCTTAAAGGTAAGCTCATGTGTTTCAGGCTGTTAGCTTAACTTATTTATTCTTTCAATTCAAATTTCACCGAGCCGAGCTCAACGATAACGTTACGTCAGTTAACGTTAGCTGGAGTACAGACTGTGTCTGAACATGTTATTCTGATACATTTTATCCTTAAACCCGTAACTTGAATTAATATTATACGTTATTTTCGGTGTGGCTTCGCTGTAAGTGTTTAGCTATTTAAATGTATTTAAACAGCCCGCTTTCATCCACCCATCTCTACGTTAGATATAATATAATATATAGCTAACACGCGTACACTCGTTTGGCTAATGTTCGGAATATCTGTTTAAATATGTAATAGCTGCGAACTGTGTCAGACCCATTGATACAGCTAGCTAGCGTTATGTTTACTAGAACTGTGAAGTTTGAAAAACTGTTAAACTTGTAACGTAACTAACGCAACGTTACCATAGCTACTGTATCCAAGCGTCGTTGTTCTGTGCCTTCTGTTTTTTTTTTTCCATTGACACATTTAAAAGGGTTTTTCCGTTCTCGTCATACATCCATGGTTTTTCCATTGACATGTTGTTTCCGAGCCTGTCTAGACGCCGTAACCCTATCAACCTTCCCACGTCAACTGATTCACTACATATTCATAAACATTTTACTGGCCTTTGCATGTCGCAACTCAAATAAAAACTACACTGAACGGAACTGAATATCTGAGCCCTACATTACTATAACATTGTACAGCGGGAAAATGTGTTTTAAAAGTAATTAGGATGATCCTTATCAGGGGCGGATATAGAAAAATATTTATGGGGTGGCGAGAGGGGGGCAGGAATTTTTGAGGGGTGGCAACATATGGCAGACTTATATATACTGAATTTAATCAGTTATCACAGTTTGATGAGAAATAGTATATACACACTACAAAAGGGCACAGGCTGCCATTTACAAACTCATACAGACAAACTTCATCTCATGCAATCAATGTCCTGCATTTGAGGTTTCATTTGAAACAGTTCATATTAGGAATAAGTGACCATACAATGTGATCTCACTTAATAGGAGATAGAAGTATGATAGAAGTAAGGGGCATTATCACAGGAAAGGCATTAAGGTAGGACACAGGTGATGAGAGGCAGATGTGTGAGAGGGGAAGCAAACTGTTTTTGACTGAGTCAGAGAGGCAGCGTTGCAGGCAGCATTTGTACAAAATTAGGAACTGTCATTGATTAGTTCTAACCATTAGACTGTGCTAACCCACACTAACATTTTAGCCTGGGAGAGGATTTTTAGGTTCATTTGTTTATTTTTTGTTTTATTTATATATATTTTTTATTTTTTATATTTAATCTGAGCAATAGATCTAAAATACATTCGACACAAAATATAAAAACTCATCTCCCCATCTCATCACACTTTTACACTGACAACCTTCCCTAATTATTCATATTTAAGCTTTGTCATTTGTTGTTCTTATTCATATCTATCTTAGTATACTATGCATCAACAATTTCCATACCGTGTGGACCAGCTTGACAGGAGATGGTTGGTGATGGCCCAGGCCCTCTGCTTTCCCTTTCACTGTCTGAGCCCTGCACGTTATCTCGTCTCTGGCCTTCTCCCTCAACATCTTGGTGATGCTCTCTGTGGTCTTCTCCCACCTCCTTCTGTCCCTGGTCGTCTTGGCCTTGTATTCTGTCTGTCGCGTTTCTGTTGCCCTTTTCTCTCTCCTTCCACCTCTTCTCTCTCTCCTTCCACCTCTTTTCTATGTCCTTCCACCTCTTCTCTCTCTCCTTCCACTTCTTTTCTCTCTCCTTCCACCTAATCTTCTCCATCTACCTTGCTCACTTGTTCATTTTCTATTTCTCTCGCCTTTCTCTTTGGAGAAAAAAACTGAATATGCTACCTTTCCTCTTCATTTCTGTAAGATTCAAAGTAACAATGTTTTCCTTGACAGACGTTGAATCAATATTAGCTTTTGTAGCCTACTTTACACAGAACAAACGTCAGACCCTAACTAACATTATATGTATAGTTGGCGAAATAACGTTCTTCAACCTGATTTTTATCATCTCAAAATCAGCATCGCAACTATGCTAGCACTGTGCTTTCGTTACATTTCTTGATAGATGTTAATCCGTTTTGACCTCTTTCCTCCTCTATCTCCATTCATCGCGACTCCTGGCTCCCTCGCTTTGCGCCACTCAGTTTTCCAAACAAAACTGTCTCTCTCCGCTCTGGCGTCATCTTATGCTGCATTCACTGCAGTCGGACATTGGAGACGCACGCTCGTAAATTGTCAAATTGGCCATAACTTTTACCGTAATTCGTTGCTGCCAACTGGGGTGGCAGCAGGGGTGGCAAGGCTTTCTTTTAGGGTGGCAGTTGCCACCCTATGCCACCCCGGTAGATCCGCCCCTGATCCTTATTAACATTAACATCTGGCTCTTTCACCAGATTAGTCACACAATCACACACACATTACTGGCGGTTTCTTTTTTAGACCCAGACACACACAATGACTCAAAGATGGGAATCACCAGTGTTACTGAGATGGGGGTCGTTTCACATAAGTGGTCTCGGTGTTTTCCAGAAACTAACACAGTTACACACTTGTTAAGAAGTTGTGAGCCACCTGTATGAACGAGACAGCCTCCATCAGTTAAGTTGTCTTTGGATCTTTTGAATTCACTGATCCTGACTGATCCAGTATATCAGTCCATCTGTCTGACATGATTTGAATGATGTGACCTCTCTCTCTCTCTCTCTCTCTCTCTCTCTCTCTCTCTCTCTCTCTCTCTCTCGAATGACCACTAGTTTTACACTTATTTTTGAAATTCGTGGTCAATAAACCTTATTTATATAATATTATGTCTAAATTTTGAGTTACAATATTGAAATTATGATAACAAATAGTTAAGATCAGAGGATGCCAAGTGGAAAATCACTGGTAGAGGTCAATGTTAAGTCAGGATATACTGTTTTGGAACCACTTCAGTATTCTTTTTTTTTCTCTCTCTCAAATGCCATATCAAATTGAATGAAACACCCAAAATTGAATAAAGGTGATCATTAATTTTACCTGCTAAGAGCGTTGATTGTATGGAACCATCCATGTTATTTTGGGGTAATTTGGTTAAAAGAAACTCATATTTCTGACGTAGAAACTTTGAAAACAAATCAAATTTGATCCGAGGACAACAGGAGGGTTTAAAATCTTGCATTTTCACGAAGAAGAAGAAGAAGAAGAAGAAGAAGAAGAAGAAATAAATTAAATTCTGTCCAATACCAAAAATATTTGACCCCACAAATCAACCTTGTGATAGCAGACTCATAATGACAATGTTGTTGTTGTTCCAAACAATTAGTCAGCAGCCTTTTTTATTTTGGGTAACTGAGCATCATCATCATCATGACTCGACAAAATCCTAATCTCTGTCAGCTCGGAAAAAAAAAATAGCTGTAACAGACGGAAAATATTCTTTTTCATCATCTATTTAATAAGTTCAAGCACAGATGCCAAAACATTTCCTAGTTGCAGCTCTTCAGTTGTTTATTTTGCTGCTTTTCTTTGTCTCATTATGTGATTAAATAAACCAAATTTATCTTTTGGGGTTTTGGACTGTTTAGTCATTCAGAACAATTCCCTAGTTAATAGACATCAACTTAGCAAGAAAAGGAAACGGCCATTGACTTTTCTTTTAAATTTTCTAGAATAAGTGATGGAAATAATTCTTACTTTCCCTAGTTTGCAAAATCCCCGCTTCCTAATTCGCACCGCTGATGTAAAATAAAGTTATTCGCCTGGGAAAGTTGGTATGAATTGGTCAGGGTTTTCCTGCCATTTATAAGGTTTAGGTGCAGTGCACCCTTGAGAATGAAAGAATGAATGAAACTAAAAGGCTTTTCACAGATCTAATGACTGTAGTCGGGACTTTTTTTTATCAAGTGTTGGTCATTTATAATCTACTCTAAGATTGTCCCAACTTCTAGACACAGATACCGAGATGATAACAACAATGTGAAAGAGAGACTCTACACAACGACTACAAAGAGAAACAAAAACCCACAGAGACATAAAATGTACGGGGGAAATTGCTATGAATTGAATGAATGAAGGGAAAGTTTGGGAATTATTTAGAAGCAAAATATTAGTTGAGATTACAGGGTTTCCTGCAGGAAAGTTTTTATTTTTTTCTCGGTGAGGGCCCAGCCGGTGCCAGTCACAGACTGATGGAGGCGTTAACGTAGAGCCCCAATAGTTTCTGTTATAACAAAATAATGGCTGGAATTGCGAAATTGAGAATTTATAAAAAGCTAAGAGACATATTTCACAGGGCTTATTACATTAAGTCAGTGCTAAAAGCTAACTGGAGATTTGAAAATATGACTACATCTAAGTTTCCGACCTACTGTAACTGTAGCTAAAAAATAAATTAATGAAAAAAATAATTCCCAGTGGCTCTGGCCTGCAGTACACTGGGGGGAACAATGGGTAACATTATTGCCGCTGTATTCCAGTGTATATCTTTTGGGGTTTTGGACTGCTGGTCATTCCAAACAATCAAAGACTTCTCCTTGGCTTTCACAAGACTGTAATTGGCATTTTCTCTTTTACCATTTTTTTTTTTATTTTTTATTTTTTTTACAATTTTTAATGATGAAAATATCTCTAGTTGCCCTAGTTCTAGGGCTGGGCGATATGGAGAAAATCAGATATCGCGATTGTCCTAATACCTCGATGTCGATATTGTGGCGATATTATAGGGTTGACAAATGGTGCTTTAACAAAATATCTTCAAAATGAGATTTAAGATATGTTATCTTCAGTAATGTAGATATAGTGTCTGGGTAAAAAAAATAATAGAACAGCTAGAGTAGTCTGGTAACATAAAAGTACATCACTACTGTAATGCAGCCTTTAAAACCAAGAAAAGACACCACTTATGCCATATAACGATATCCAAAATCTAAGACTATATCTAGTCTCATATCACAATATAGATATAATATCGATATATTGTCCCTACCTAGTTCCCAAAATCCCAGCTTCCTTCCTTCGCACCGCTGACGTGAAATAAAGTCATTGGTCCGGGAAATTTGGTACGAATTTACAGAGAAGTTTGAGAAGTAAAACCTAATTTATTGCCGCTGTACGTTCCAGTCTTCCCCCTTTTTCACACTTGTTTAAATTGTCCCCTCTTGTGTGTTTTCCAGTTCAGGTGATTGGGTCCCTTCAGCCAATCATTGCCACCCCGGGCGATGATGTCATCCTGCCGTGCCAGCTAGATCCCGGCGAGGACGTGCGGGACAAGACGGTGGAGTGGTCCAAGCCGGACCTGAAGCCGGACCCGTCGGACCGTCTGAGCCGCGTTGGCTACGTGCACCTCTACCGGGACAAACGGGAAGTCCCCGACATGAAGATCCCGTCGTACGCCCGGAGGACGGCGCTGTTCACCGACTCCCTGAAGGAGGGAAACCTCTCGCTCCGCATCGCCAACGTGACGCTCGCCGACACGGGCCGATACCGATGCTACGTGCCCAAGCTAGGCTGCGAATCAATCGTCAAACTCGTCGTCGGTGAGTATAGGGCTGTGCAATTAATCAAAATGTAATCGTGATTATGATTTTGGCTCCCCAATGATCACAAAAACAGAAAAATCGACAAAAACTATTATTTAGCTCATTACGTTTTGCAAGTAAACTCTTTATTTTTATTTTATTTTGTTCTGAATGAAAAAATAAAGTTTTTTTAGATAGGAAAAATATCTTTTAAGGCAAATTTCACAACTGTTTTTTTTACTTTTGATTTATTGAACTTTTTCCACAGTTTTTTTTTAAGTTCAATAATTGCAACATCTTTCCAGAAGTCAACGAGTAATCGTGTTAAATTATCGTGATTTGAAATATTGACCTAAAAAATTGTGACTATATTTTTTTCCATAATCGCGCAGCTCTAGGTGAGGAACTTTTTGTTTCGGACGTTTAAGGTCCCGACACAAGGCTGGAGGTTGTTTTTGTTGTTGTTGTGTTGTTGTTGTCTTAGTCTCGCTTTGCCAGATCTCCCTCCCTCTCCTCCACTGAGCTGCGGAGGAAGGTCCGTCACATTAAAACAAATTTAATAAAGCTTAAAATGAATCCGAGGACACATCTTTTGGTCCTATCACTTGTCATGTGACCCAGATATTGTAGCGTTTATTTGCCCAACGTGCCGTTTTTAATTTGAAGCAGCAAAAAAAGTTGTCAGCTATGACCCAGGATGTTTGGAGTTGCTATGGCAACAAGTGACCACTTTACCTCAACAGTCCTATAATTAACAATTTGGCACATCTGAACAAAATCAACAATTTAGCTAGCTAGCTAACGTTAAACAGAAAGAAATGGTAAATTACCTGAAAGATAAATTGCTATTAGACAATTGTGTAATAATATAATTGTTCGGGACCTCAACTCAAGGCCCGCGTATCAATTTGGGTTCACAATACATTTTTCCCATACCAAAAAAGGCGGGAAACTTTTTCTTTTTTTTTAAACAGATGACTCAAAACCAGAGTAATTTACATATTCAGGATGTGAAACCAGTTGTTGTTTTCAGGGGTGTCACTCTCAGGTGCAGCACCCGAGCCGTTTTGGGCTGCACCTAAACGGAAATTTTGCAAAAAAACAAACCCCAAAAAGCAGTTTAGTTTCTTTGTCAGAAATGTGGGTTTCTTTCAACCAAATTGACCAAAAATAACATGGGCGGTTCCCAGTGACACTTTTTGCAAGCATTTAATGTAATCTTGTTAACGCAATTAACAATCTACTACTTTCATTGAATTTTGGGTGTGTTTTTATTTAATTTTATGCAATTGGACACTTGTGCTTTACAGCTGATGAGCGAACAAACACACACACACAAATGCACGGGTTAACTAAAAGAGTTTTCCCAGATCTAATGATGTCGTTGGACTTCTTCAGCAAAGTTTGGTCTTAAGCGTCTTGAGTGCTATCTATCGGAGCTTTTTGACATTTTAGACTCAGACGTGGTGATAACGGTCAAATTATGTCAAAGTGCTGAAAAACATCCCCTTTTTTTGAGGAAAGAATCCGACAGCTTTAAAACTTTAAGCATCGTTTTGTCAACAACTGTTTGTCCTATAATGTGTTTTTAAATCTTTATTTTTTTATTTTTACAGAGCCACGCTCTGTTAAAGCCTTGACGACGGAGACGCCGCTGTATCCCAAAATCCTCCAGACTCCAGGTCCAAACGATGACACGGGTGTTGAAGGTGAGCACATAGACCGAGTCTGGGAGAGACGAAAGCAAAGCGCTGAGTCATGCTTACTTTGACTGCTAGTTAAGATCACAGGATGTTGAGTGGATCACAGTTTATTTCAAATGCTATAAAATTGAAGAAAAAAACCCCCACCCACAATTCAATAAAACTAATCAGGGTTTTCCCGCCATTATAAGGTTTAGTCAGGACTTTTTCTATCGAGTGTTGGTCATTTATAATCTACTCTAAGCTTGTCCCAACTTTTAGACACAGATACCGAGATGATAACAACAATGTGAAAGAGACTCAACACGACTACAAAGAGAAACAAAAACCCACAGAGACATAAAATGTACGGGGGAAATTGCTATGAATTGAATGAATGAAGGGAAAGTTTGGGAATTATTTAGAAGCAAAATATTAGTTGAGATTACAGGGTTTCCTGCAGGAAAGTTTTTATTTTTTTCTCGGTGAGGGCCCAGCCGGTGCCAGTCACAGACTGATGGAGGCGTTAACGTAGAGCCCCAATAGTTTCTGTTATAACAAAATAATGGCTGGAATTGCGAAATTGAGAATTTATAACAAGCTAAGAGACAGATTTCACAGGGCTTATTACATTAAGTCAGTGCTAAAAGCTAACTGGAGATTTGAAAATATGACTACATCTAAGTTTCCGACCTACTATAACTGTAGCTAAAAATAAATTAATGAAAAAATAATTCCCAGTGGCTCTGGCCTGCAGTACACTGGGGGGGAAACCCTGGGTAACATTATTGCTGCTGTATATTCCAGTGTATATGTTTTGGGGTTTTGGACTGCTGGTCATTCCAAACAATCAAAGACTTCTCCTTGGCTTTCACAAGACTGTAATTGGCATTTTCTCTTTTACCATTTTTTTTTTTTTTTTTTATTTTTTTTACAATTTTTAATGATGAAAATATCTCTAGTTGCCCTAGTTCTAGGGCTGGGCGATATGGAGAAAATCAGATATCGCGATTGTCCTAACACCTCGATGTCAATATTGTGGCGATATTATAGGGTTGACAATGAGATTTAAGATATGTTATCTTCAGTAATGTAGATATAGTGTCTGGGTAAAAAAAATAATAGAACAGCTAGAGTAGTCTGGTAACATAAAAGTACATCACTACTGTAATGCAGCCTTTAAAACCAGGAAAAGACACCACTTATGCCATATTACGATATCTAAAACGATATCTAGTCTCATATCACGATATCAATACAATATCGATATATTGTCCCAGCCCTACCTAGTTCCCAAAATCCCAGCTTCCTTCCTTCGCACCGCTGACGTGAAATAAAGTCATTGGTCCGGGAAATTTGGTTCGAATTTACAGAGAAGTTTGAGAAGTAAAACCTAATTTATTGCCGCTGTACGTTCCAGTCTTCCCCCTTTTTCACACTTGTTTAAATTGTCCCCTCTTGTGTGTTTTTCCAGTTCAGGTGATTGGGTCCCTTCAGCCAATCATTGCCACCCCGGGCGATGATGTCATCCTGCCGTGCCAGCTAGATCCCGGCGAGGACGTGCGGGACAAGACGGTGGAGTGGTCCAAGCCGGACCTGAAGCCGGACCCGTCGGACCGTCTGAGCCGCGTTGGCTACGTGCACCTCTACCGGGACAAACGGGAAGTCCCCGACATGAAGATCCCGTCGTACGCCCGGAGGACGGCGCTGTTCACCGACTCCCTGAAGGAGGGAAACATCTCGCTCCGCATCGCCAACGTGACGCTCGCCGACACGGGCCGATACCGATGCTACGTGCCCAAGCTAGGCTGCGAATCAATCGTCAAACTCGTCGTCGGTGAGTATAGGGCTGTGCAATTAATCAAAATGTAATCGTGATTATGATTTTGGCTCCCCAATGATCACAAAAACAGAAAAATCGACAAAAACAATTATTTAGCTCATTACGTTTTGCAAGTAAACTCTTTATTTTCTCTTTTTGTTCTGAATGAAAAAATAAAGTTTAAATAGGAAAAAATATCTTTAAGACAAATTTCACAGTTGTACGGAGCCCCCCTGGTCCCACTTTGTCAAAAAAATTATTTAAAATTATCTCGTGGCCTCAAGATACTATCTCGAGCAGCTCTAGGTGAGTAACTTTTTGTTTCGGACGTTTAAGGTCCCGACACAAGGCTCGAGGTTGTTGTTGTTGTCTTAGTCTCACTTTGCCAGACCTCCCTCCCTCCCTCTCCTCCACAGAGCTGCGGAGGAAGGTCCGCCACTTTAAAACACATTCAATAAAGTTTACAATGAATCCCAGGACACATCTTTTGGTCGTATCACTTGTCATGTGACCCAGATATTGTAACGTTTATTTTTGGCCCAACGTGGCGTTTTATTTGAAGCGGCAAAAAATGAGTCAGCCACGGCCCAGGATGTTTGGAGTTGCTATGGCAATAAGTGACCTCTTTACCTCAACAGTCCTATAATTAACGATTTGGCACATCTGAACAAAATCAACAATTACCATCAACAGTCGTACCCCTTAGCGCCGTAGCTAACATTAAGCAGAAAGAAATGGTAAATTGCCTAAAAGATAAATTGCTATTAGACAATTGTGTAATAATATAATTGTTCGGGACCTCAACTCAAGGCCCGCGTATCAATTTGGCTTCACAATACATTTTTCCCATACCAAAAAAGGCGGGAAACTTTTTCTTTTTTTTTAAACAGATGACTCAAAACCAGAGTAATTTACATATTCAGGATGTGAAACCAGTTGTTGTTTTCAAGGGTGTCACTCTCAGGTGCAGCACCCATGCCGTTTTGGGCTGCCCCTAAATGCAAATGTGGCAAAAAAACAAAACCCAAAAAGCATCTTAAGCATCTTGTGTTGTCTTTAGGTCAAATTTTGACCAGTTTTCTTAGTTTCTTTGTCAGAAATGTGGGTTTCTTTCAACCAAAAATAACATGGGCGGTTCCCAGTGATGCTCTTCGCAAGTCAAATTAACGATCTACTACTTTCATTGAATTTTGGAAGGTTTTATTTAATTTTTTGCAATCAGACACTCGTGCTTTACAGCTGATGAACGAACAAACACACACACACAAATGCACGGGTTAACTAAAAGAGTTTTCCCAGATCTAATGATGTCGTTGGACTTCTTCAGCAAAGTTTGGTCTTAAGCGTCTTGAGTGCTATCTATCGGAGCTTTTTGACATTTTAGACTCAGACGTGGTGATAACGGTCAAATTATGTCAAAGTGCTTTTTTTTTTTTTGAAAAACATCCCCTTTTTTTGAGGAAAGAATCCGACAGCTTTAAAACTTTAAGGATCATTTTGTCAACAACTGTTTGTCCTATAATGTGTTTTTAAATAATTACAAATCTATCTTTTTTTTTTTTTTTTACAGAGCCACACTCTGTTAAAGCCTTGACGACGGAGACGCCACTGCATCCCAAAATCCTCCAGACTCCAGGTCCAAACGATGACACGGGTGTTGAAGGTGAGCACATAGACCGAGTCTGGGAAGACGGAAGCAAAGCGCTGAGTCATGCTTACTTTGACTGCTAGTTAAGATCACAGGATGTTGAGTGGATCACAGTTTATTTCAAATGCTATAAAATTGAAGAAAAAAACCCCACCCACAATTCAATAAAACTAATCATTAATTTGACCTGCTAAGAATGTGGCAGAGCTTCCACACAACGTACATCAACACATTCAGGTTATTTTGGGGCAATTTGGTTCAAAGAAACTCATCATTCTGATATAAAAATGGGTCAAATTTGACCCGAGGACAATAGAAGGGTTAAAAAAGCTAACATACAGGAATCCCATTCCCCATCCCCTTCATGCTCATATGTATAAGTGTGTGTGTGTGTGTGTGTGTGTGTGTGTGTGTGTGTGTGTGTGTGTGTGTGTGTGTGATATTCCAGCTACTGTAGCTTATGTTTGTTTGTTTTTTTCCATCAGGTGGGCGTCTGTACCTGAGCGTACCGATCCTCGGTGTGTTTGGCTGCATCGTTCTGATCCTGAGTGCTGGACTCAGCGCATATTTACTCAAACTAAGGCATCAACACCAAACTGTAAGTCAGGATGACTTGGTCGTTTAAGAGACAGCACCAGCACTACCTTCACTACTTGGTCTGGGACAACGTTCAGTCGGGAGATGACAGACGCGGTATTTCACCGGACCTTTAACCGGACCTTTAACCGGACCTTTAACCGGACCTTTAACCAACCCACGATGGAAGACCAAAGACAACAAGTTAGTCTCTGTATCTCAGGGCTGTCCTCCACCAGCTGGGGGGAACTGGGAGGGAAATACACCGTTCACACACTGGCTCTTTGTGGTTCTGTTGTTGTAACGACGCTGTGTGACCAGAGGCCCGCGCTACGGAGCAAGATTTGGCCTCAACGAGGATACTTCAGGGTTTGGTGGATCGCTTGTTGCCGGGTCAACGGCGCCTTCACATCGGCACAGTAGGATGCGTTAAACAAGTTGAACTCGTACGACAGGCAACGGACGGTTCCCATTAGGGGTGTGCAAAAAAAAAAAAATCAATTCAAGCTCTACCGATTCAAAATCGTTGGCTTATTTTTTTATTGTATGTCTACTACTAATCACATGGGAATAGTAACTACATTTACATACTGTGACTCGTTATCGAATCGTGACATTTTCTGAATCGTGCACCCCTGGTTCCTGTCTGACATTTTTATTAAGGCAGTTGATACGATACCTGCTATGGCTAAGTTGGTTAGCAACAGACTATTGTTATTATATTGCATTTAACAGACCTGGCATGTCAACATCCTGGGCAGCTTTTCTCCACGCAGCTGTTGTAGGAATCGGAGAATGTTGTTGCAAAAGTAGTACGCTTGAGGATTTAATATCAAACACAAGATATACAACCCAGGAGTCCTCAAGACCATAGGCAAGGAAATCCAAAACATGGTAGCAGTCAAAAAAAACTAAACAGGAAGTAAACAAGACATGACAAGGGAGGAAAAACAGACTACCAAAATAAAACAGGAAACAGAACAAATACACAATCATAACCGCAACAGCTTTTCTGTTTATGATAGATAGATAGATAGATAGATAGATAGATAGATAGATAGATAGATAGATAGATAGATAGATAGATAAGAGGTCATAGAGAATTTTTATTACGGAGCTGATTTCAAGTGCTAGTGTGAAGGCGGCATCACGGAGTGTCCACGTATCTGAACTGGATTACTGCGGTTTAGTCACGATGTCAATCTTGGAAGATTTTAAATTTACATTTCACACAAACACAAACTCCAAAGTTACGCCAATAACCTCTGACACGGACATATTTCTCTTTACAATCTAAGACTTGAGATGGTAAAGGAACCACGGTGCTTTTATTTTATTTATTTTCTTTACCTCTGTTCTTAAAATCTCATTCAACTTTATCTGTTTACAAAATGAACCCAAACACTGACAACGAGGAAGAAGATGTTGGGCAGATATTAAGAACGTACAAATTTACCTCAAGTCTTCAACACACTGTGTATTTACTGCATGCAAAATAATACGTACACTAACCATAGATATGCTTTTATAAAACTGATGTGTGGACGTTGGGTCAACTTGTCATCTGTTGCATTTTTGCAGCAACTGATTTTATTCCTCAAGTCTTTACTAGCTGATTATCTCAGATCATCTTTTGGGCATTTTCAGGCCTTTATTTTGATGACGTCGAGGAGTGAATCTCTGTATACAGAGGCTTGTAAAGGTATTCATACCCCTTGAACTGTTCCACATTTTGTCACGTTACAACCACAAACATGAATGTATTTCATTGGGACTTCAGGAGATAGACTTGCACAAAGCGGAGCATAGTTGTGAAGTTCCCCTGAGTCAGTACTTTGTAGAACCACCTTTTGCAGCAATTACAGCTGCAAGTCTTTTTTGGGGGTTATGTCTCTACCAGCTTTACACATCTAGAGACTGAAATTTGTGCCCAATTCTTGTTTTACAAAATAGCTCAACGCTCAGTCAGATTGGATCGAAAGCATCTGTGAACGGCAATGTTCAAGTCTTGCCAGATATTCTAAATTGGATTTAGGTCTGGACTTTAACTTTGGGCCGTTCTAACACATGAATATACTTTGATATAAACCATTACGTTGTAGCTCTACCAGGTGGGCTACCCAGGCACCCAGCTGAGATATTTCTTAAGTTTAAATGGTTCTCTCTCTCTCTCTCTCTCTCCCCCTAACTGACCCCAGCATCACCTTATTTATATTATACCCTATAATACATTGTTGGGTTTTATTATGTAAAAACTATATGCACTAAAGTGTGTGTGTGTGTGTGTGTGTGAGAGTGTTTGTGATCCAGTATAGTATTTTCTAGTTTGTTGCACTCTGTTCTTGTTTTCAAATGTTGCTCTAATGTTTTGTCTCGTGGTAACAAGGAGAAGCTGCTTAAATAAATCACATTTTTGAAATAACTAACTTCTCTACACATTAATTTGTCGCCTGAACGTCTCCCAGAACAGCATGTTGTTATGCTGCTGGCCAATCCTAGCTTTAGTGCCATACCACACCAACCATCACTATGGAAACACTGGTGTAAGTGTTTTGATGTTTTTGACCATTTTTTTTTTTCAACGTTCTTTTATCTTTATTTTCTTTTAAGTGAATACAACACCCGAATTCAATAAAGTAGTAAACTCATAGTTTACTTTACTAGTTGTATGGAACCATCCGCGTTGTTGTTGTTGTTTTTTCACAATTTGGTTGAAAGAAACCCCAAATTTGTGATATAGAAACTTTCTGAAAATAGGTCACATTTGACCCCGAGGACAAGAGGAAGAGGAGGGTTAACGTCAACGAACCTAAGATCATTCAAATGGGTCTGTTTCTGAAATAATAAATCAGTGTAAATAAGCAGAACATTCTAGTATAATCTCGTTTTAAAGCGTGTTATACAGTGTCTGTCTGTCAGTCAGACTGTTTGTTTATTTACATGCTACCATGGATACGATGGAGGTGACGTAAGACGCAGCTTCCAGTCACGCATTCATTCATTCAGCGCCAGTTGAGCTCACTACAACTACAACCGGTAGTTTTCTGTCTTCCTACCGGGTCAGTTCATGGTTAACTTCGATGTCTTCGTGTTCTGTTTCACTTTTACACTCTGGACGGTCTTTGTACCTTTTAGCACGGCACTACAGACGGACCTTAAAGGTAAGCTCATGTGTTTCAGGCTGTTAGCTTAACTTATTTATTCTTTTAATTCAAATTTCACCGGGCCGAGCTCCGGTAACGTCAACGTTACGTCAGTTAACGTTAGCTGGAGCAGAGACTGTGGGGGGTTTCTCAATCTCAAGAAAGCAAAGAACGGGCTTGTGCATGTTCTTGCTGGTTTGTTTTTTGGAAGAATGGACCAGGCCGCAAGTTCACAAGCACAGAAAACGCTGTTGAGACGATGCGTTCTTCCTGTTTTTGCTCAACACCCTCCACCACAGAGGCTGTATACCTGCAGGGCTCCAAAATACCAGCTAGAAATAAAAACCACAACAATATAACCACTTTGTATCAAAACAATCTCCGTATTAATGCTACAACTATTGCAATAATATAAACTAATTGAGCTTTAATTTCATTGTTTATGGTTTAGCTCAAACACCCCTTACTTATTCAAAAGAGTGGAACGTGATCCCTACTATAGTGTATAGGTTTAAGTCAGTTTATATTAAAAGAAATAAGCAGGCATATGCACTGGTGTGTCCTATGTGTTCTTATTAGTGTTATGTGGAATTATCATTTCTATATTATTTTAGTGCACTGTATATGTCCAGGGAGATGGAAATTGGCAATTAAAATTCTAAAGGTTGGTGTCTCCCCTACATGTCATAGCATGTTACCACTTTTATGTACAAGTGTTAATTTATCATACAGACTGAAACTCAACTTCTGATAAATCAGAAAACAAATACACCCGAAAAGTCTCCCGAAAAGAATCGTGTGTGTCTGTGTGTCTAGTTTACACTTATTTTTTAAATTCATGGTCAATAAACCTCATTTATATGTCTAAATTTCGAGTTAAATTCCAAACAATCAAATACTTCTCCTTGGCTTTCACAAGACTGTAATTGGCCTTTTCTCTTTTACCATTTTCTACAATTTAATGATGAAAATATCTCTTAGGTTGCCCTAGTTCCCAAACTCCCAGCTTCGTTATTAGCACCGCTGACGTGAAATAAAGTCACTAGTCCGAGAAATTTGGTATGAATTTACAGAAAAGTTTTGGAATGATTTTAGAAGTCTAACATAAGGTATTGTATTGTATTGTTGCTGTACGTTCCAGTCTCCCCCTTTTTCAGAAGGTTTAAAGTGTAAATTGCAGGTTAACCACCACAACCAATTAATGTGTAAATTAAAGTGCTCAATATGTATATATTTAAACATTTCTGTCTTAAAATGCGTTAAAATAACATTTATTGGGGTTTCTTCAAGGGTAGCATGTTTTTTACAGTAACTGGGTGATGACGTCATAAGAGGGAGGAGCAACCCATAGCAACCCATACTTCCCGGTTCCTGTTAATCTTATGACGGACATGTGTCCCCCCAAGAAAACCATGCTGTGTATTGTAAATAACATAAAGATGTATACTTAAAATATCTGTGTAAGAAGTGAAACAATACAAACCCCAAAAAATGCTTTTTAAGTTTAGGAACATTTCCCCCTCCCTTGCCTCACAGTGGTTTGTTCCACTGCCTGCTGTACGTTAGGAATCGGATCTGCACTCGACTTACAGTCCCATCGGTAGTGACAGGAATGTAGCTAGTAAGTAGGTGGTTCAAGGCTATTTTATTCACATTTAACATCGGATGACGTTGTTCTTTTCTCAAATGGAAATGATGCTGAGTAATTAATGAGTTAGTCATGACAAAAAGTCTGCTCTGTTAGTATTATAACGTTACCTAGCTTGTTTAATAGCTTGTTGAATAGAAATGCACCCAAATTGCAAATAAACCCGTATCCATAAACCCGTAATTTGAATTAATACAAAACGTTATTTTCGGTGTGGCTTTGTTGTAACTGTTTAGCTATTTAAATGTATTTAAACTTATTAAATCACAAACGACGCATCTTTCCTACCGTGGTAAGGTTAACCACGAGCTACAGACTCCTTTTCATCAAAACGAGCAATCCTCCAACCTGAGGCCTGTACTACGAAGCGAGATCAACATGTCCTGGATTTCTTTCAGTAATCCGGCTTCACCTAACCTAACAACCGCGGTCCCGCATAACCTGTACTACGACGCAGGTTATCAACTAGTTCAGTCAACTCAGGGTTTCCCAATCCAGCGGCGCGCGCGTTCACATAAAAGAGGCGGTGTTTGCGCACCACGACCAATCGCAAACATCTACCAGAGCAGCATATTTTAAACAAGAAGAGCAAACTAGGCTATAATTCTACATAAATATGAAGAACACAGACACGGTTTTACAGGCATAACGCAATACAGGCGCTGCTTCCTAAAACAGGAAGGAAAGCTGGCAAAAAAAAAATAAAAATAGCCGACGCTGTAGATGTTTAAATCACAACGCTTATTTATATCACTTCCTCATCAGTCAGGACCAAGATCTGACCATAATTACACTTGTGCTTTCCATAAACTGTCGTTGCTTTAGCCTTTTATTTCAGTTGCAACCCTGGCAGTGGGAAGCGACCGTGAGAGCAAATAAAACATATTAAAACAACACACGGCTCAAGAAGCAGATATGTAATTCCCTCCCATTAATATATGTATGTATGTATGTATGTGTGTGTGTGTGTGTGTGTGTGTGTGTGTGTGTATATATATATATATATATATATATATATATATATATATATATATATATATATATATATATATATATATATTTATTTATTTGATACAAATATCAATCAGGGAATGTTAACAGGGTTGTCTGTCTCTAAATGTTTTAACTTTTATGAGCGCGCCTCTCTCTCTCTCTCTCTCCGCACCGAGCTCCACCTGATCTTCTAAGAACGGTGACGCCGTTATCAATCGAGTATTGATTAGTCAGTAGGCGGTGCTTTTACACCGGTTGATCTCTGATCTCCAACTTAACCTGCTCCCGACCAGGTTAGGTGTTCAGCATGAGTTACCATGGCGATTGAACCTGTGAACAACTAATCCACCTTTTTAGTACAGAAAATCCTGGGTTGAACCTGAAGTTAGCTCGTTAACGCCAAATCCTGCTTCGTAGTACAGGCCTCAGGACGTTATTCTTGGATCAGATAATAATAACTGATGTATTTATGACACTGCTGCTGCTTATATGTATGTAAAGATGTAAAGACAAATTAATACATTAAAGATGTATCACAGATATATATATATATATATATATATATATATATATATATATATATATATATATATATATATATATATATATATATATATATATATATATATATATATATATATATATATATATAGCCTATACGTCATTCTAATAGGCTGCACTGTAAAGGCCTAATTAAAACAACAATCATTGGAGTACGAGCAAACGTTATAGTTTGAAATTATAACAAGGATCCGGTTCAAGCCTGTCGGAAACTGGTTTAACTACAGCTTTGAGTCACCGCCCTCAGCCTTATCTCACGGTTCATCTCAGGGGTCAGTTCCAGGAAAGAGGTTTAACAACCTGAGTCTAACCCTGATCTCTGAGTATATTTACCCTGAGATGGAAAACTCTTGAGTTTTTGGTTCCAGAACTGCTGATATGAGTTGGTTCAATCAACTCTGATTAGGTTCACTCAGGGTTACGCACGTGCACAATTATTCTACGATTCACCATGGTAACAACCACAAACGAATAGGTCGGTGGAAATACTCATGCGCACAAACAGCAAGTTTGAACATGCAAACAATATTAACAATGTCACACAGCTCAGCTTGTGTTAAAAGCCATTTCAAAGAGATGAGTTTTTAAAAGTGATTTAAATGACTCAATAGGGCTAGCTGCTTTAATATTGAGGGGAAGAGCATTGCAAAAGAATCTGGTAATTTGACCTAAGTGCTGGGGTATGTAAAATCAACATATCAGTTAAATAAGATAGGTGCAATCCTGCGGTCGAAAAAAGTAAGCTACTACCCATTCTGAGGCTTCAGCACCATGATCATTAACATAACTATAATGTATAATCATGTATTTCTTTTTAATGGCTCTCACTGGTTTGTTTCCAGGGAACACTACAAAAACGTTTAAAAAATGTTTCAGAGCGAGTCACACTTTTCTGACGGCTCTACAGTGGCTTTAATATTACAGTATGATCGGCTACACTGTTATAAAGAAAACTGCCGTTTGCAAAAAACTTAATGCAAAGAATCTGCTGGGATGTTAAAGCCTGTCCACGATGGTTGATGTTAGTGATATGAGGACGGATAAGATGTGTCATTAAAAAAAATACCTCTCAAATCGGTTATGTGGAAATGAAAATAGCTATAGTCGAGAATCTCCCTACGTAACTCTGTGAAGTAATACAGCTTTCGACAAAAGGACATGACATGTTGGAGAAAAAAACGTTTTATAATCTGCCCACAGTGTTTCCTCTATGTTGGTTTGACCGTGGCGGCCCCCCACGGCAACATTTCTACCCACCACGGTATCAGAAATAGGGCTGCATTGTTAGAGCGCATGTCGTTTGTACTGTTGGTGCGTTATTTACATGCTGAAGTAGTTACACTGCATTTAGATAATGTAATTTAATAGTGGGTTTATTGTTATTTGCTACAGATTGCTGAGCCTATATGTCAAGATCAAAGTTGGCCTATATGGTAACTAAAAAAATACAGTTCAATCACAACAGAAAATATGCCTTGTGTGTGTGAATAGAGGTGAATAAATATATACCTGGCCCCTCTGCTAAAAAAAATCCTAAAGGTAACACTGGCCTAACATAAACCAATACGTTTTTTTTATTCATGCAAATAAATAATCTGCATTAAAATGTCCCTGATACAGACTGAATTAATTAATGAATGAGGAAATTTTTTTAATTTTTTTTATTTAATGTTTATTTGACAGGGACAAATGCATAGAACATTGCTTTATAAAAATACAAAGTAGATGCCATGCATACAGGTTTATAGCCATGACTAATTTGCAACCCCTGTCCCTGGTTAGACTTTTAAAATTAAAACAGAAATTACAGAGTATTAATATAAAAATTTGTAACTATTAAAGTACATACAATAAATACATCCCATACATGAAATAAAATATGGACTTAAATGAATGTAAAAATCACTATAAAACAGAGTTTAGACACATTTAACAATACAAGAACACAAAAGTATGCATATGTCTGTGCATGCTAACATATGCAACATTATATTTGTATGTATTCTGTTGTGTCTTGTACAGTCAGTGTTCACAGAGTTGTTTCAGTTTCAGCCATTGCTTTAAATGTGTATTGAAAACCTTGAGTTCTGTCAATGTTTTAATTTCTAATGGTAAAGCGTTCCACAATTTTACGCCTCTTACTGAGAATGATGTCTGACCAAATGTTGTTCTACGTTTTGCCGCTATACAGTTACCACTTACTGTGCCTCTAGTTCTTATTCCACTCTTTTGTTTCACTACTAGTTGACAAAATATTTCTGGTGCAAGGTTATTCACACACTTAAAAATTAGTTTTAGAAATGAATAATTTACAAATGAGTTTCTCTCATTCGAAGAAACTTGAGTTTTTTTTTTTGTTTTTGTTTTTTTTCTCAGTTTCTTGAAGAAAACCCGCTCCCGACCAGGTTAGGTTGTGAAGTTACCTCTCTTTCTGAAACAGAAAAACCCCAGAGTTTCCCTCATCTCAGGGTTAACCTACTCAGAGTTTTCACTAAACCTGCTTTCTGGAACGGACCCCGGATCATAATAGTAAACTCATACTTCCTTGTTCTTCCTCAGTTGAAAAACTCTACTAAAGGACTGTTTGTTATTTATTTCAGGGGCCACCGGAGGAGTTTTGGGACTTTTTTTCACCAGCAATAAAGTTCGGATGACCCTCCAAAATGATATGGAAAACATGGATGACCCTCCCCAACAATTTACTGATGCCTTCTGTACTGGTTTGTGCTTGGCAAAGATATACAGATAACCATTGTTTTTTTTTTTACAGCCATGACATACGTGACTAAACCTCTGCTTTCTCATCTTACGCATCACACACACACACACACATTCCGAATCCACGTTGTTGTGGAAACACAATAAGCACGGAAACTAAATGTAGGCTACACTTCCTGCATTGCTGCATTACTTCAAATACTAAGTTACTCCTCTAGTAAACTAGTATTCGCATGAAATAAAACACGTGGCTTGGTAGCGTTGCATTCTCCCTAAACAACATGAAATCAAGGAGAGAGTTAAACGTACAATATGTAACTTTCTGCCGCTAGGGGTCTCTCAACCAAAACAGTGGACGGTAAAACTGGACTTTTGATGACGTTGGGAAGTTGCGTGGAATTATGGGAGCTTTAAGGGTTAAACACCTTCGCTGCCGGTTAGAATGCATCAGTTCAAGGACGAGTTTACCCATTCAAGTTTATTCACGTTACGTTTATTCATGTTATTGTAATAAAATAGCTGCAGTTTCCCCAACATAATTACGTTTTTCTTGATTAGATTTTTATTTGTAGCTGACCAGTTAGCTAGTGAGCCAGCAAGCTAACAGTAGCAGATAAAACACAAAATATTTCACATATCAATGTCACCTTTTGGATGGTTTCAACACCGTGGCGGACGGGGTTTGTTGTAACGCTAGCTAGCTACTAAACGAGGCTGAGAGACGGGTGTGCGTGGGGATTGTCGGGGGAATCTCCGCGACAGCGACCCAGGACGGTCGATGCGTGTTGTGCAGCAGCAGAGAACATCTCCCAGCTGCCAGGAATGATCTTAACTTTTCGTTTTGGTGCTTAACCCACCTTTTGTTGGGTTAATTTAGCTAACCGTAAAGACAGCTAAACGCGAAGGCGGGAGAAATTCGGCAGGGAGGAGATTTCCGGCACATACACCGGTAGCGCTACGGAGATGTAGCAGCTACCGCTATGGATGGCCGCTGTTGTGACTCGGTGCTGGGTCTGATATAGTCTGTTTCCCGACGTTTAATTAAACTGCCGTTAGCGTCGTAAGCACCAGGCACTGGAGATAAGTTAATGAAAGTAGCTGGCTGATAGCTGACTGGGGGCTAACGGTAACTAGCTAGCTATATGTCCCGGGGCTGTTGTCAGCTGTCATCCCGACTGAGTGTCTCTGCCCCGGGGGAGTGAGGCAGACAGACCGGGGTGTGCTAGCTGGCTAAATTAGCATTAGATTAATCGTCTATCTATACAGCTAACGTTAACGTTACTAGTGAAGTTATTCGTGGGTTAGCTCAGTCCTGTTAGCTGTGGTCGAAACAGTCATACTAAAAATAACTTTATTAGCGTGTTGAACGATGTTGTAACCTCATAATGTTACCCACAAAGCTTTAGCATCAACGTTAGCACATTGTAGTAACGTCAAGCTGGTATCGATATTGAACTTACAAAATAGATAAGGTCTCTGTTGTATTACTGTGATTAAAAAGTGGGATGTACTTAATCACAAAATGATGCTGTATGGCAAAAAAAAAAAGCAGTATTACGGTTACAAGTATTTTTTTTCTGCGACATTGTATGATTTACAATTACTCCTGAACGTATCATCTTGGTGCCAGTCAGGGACGTCACTAGGATTGAAAGACAGGGGGGGCTTAGCCCCCAGGCTATGCAAAACTTTACCTTGTAAAATCTTACTTACAAATGTTATTCTAATGTTAGCTTTTAGATACTTCAAAGCTGCATGGGGGGAACGTACTTAGGCCAGACCTGCTGAGTCTGATATTTTTGTTGCAATGAAGTTGCGAGAGACTGAAAATTGTATTTTGTGTATACTATACTTTAAAAATAAAAACCAGGGTGAGTGGTTGAATTTGCATGAATTTGCATCGCAAATTCCTGGAGGGACTGATATGTATGTATGTTCATGTAGAGCCTAGCCTACAAAATCTACATACTGTATAACATAATGTAGAAAGTTAAGTTGGTCAGAATATAGCATATAAAATAAATATCATAAAATATTTTAGTTTAGGCTATGCCTTAGTGCCTAGACCTGCCAACAAATGCCTGTTTAGGAAGAAAACAAAACGCCTCACATTTTCTTAGCCCTGTAGACCAGTGGTTCTCAAACTTTTAAACATCAAGGACCCCTAAACTGAATTGCCGATTAGACCACAAACCTCCATTTGATTAGATTTTGTCCAGGGGTCCCCATTTTATAGGATTTTTGCTTTTAGATATTTTATTACAGAAAGTCTATGAATGAATCTATGAAACATTGTGTTAATTATGGATGGAATTATAGTGAAAATAAGTTATTTCACTTTTTGCTGGGGACCTCCTCAATGACCCCTGGGGGTCCCTGGGCCCCACTTTGAGAACCATTGCTGCAGACCACTAACATAACTTACCTCAATCAAGCCAATTCCCTCAGAATCAGCTGCCCTGCCAAACTCCTGTTTCTCTCTCTCTCTGTCTCCCTCTCTCTCTCTCTTTCTCCCTCTCTCAAAATATCGTCCAGTATCCATCTGCTCAATAAATTGAAGGATATAACCGTACAATAGCATTAACAGTGACACTATAACATTTAGTTTTCAGTGACAACATTCTGTGGGGACTGTTAATACTATAGAGATAGCATGCTATATTAATGGCAAAGAATAGAGAACTTCGGATAACTAGGTTAGGTATTTCTTGTATTTCACTCTAGCTAGACTAACTTACAATTTCACTCTGTAGCCTATCACTCACTCTGTGTGCAGTAGCAAGTTCAGACAAAAAAAAAAAGACACCAATGAGACGAGACGGGACGGTGTAGCCTATCATCTTCATAGCCATCGACTCTTTGTACTTCTGTTTAACTTTCGAATTTCCGTTTTTTTGTAACTGGATATATTATTTGTTGTTTCGAAATATGAATTTGGATAACGTTAGCGATAGTGAGAGGCTTGCTACAGTTGCATTTCGAGTGATAAATCGGCGAAAACAACGTTTTATTTCTCGGATTTCCTGTTTTGTTTTAATGCCGCCAGGCGCTCTCTCTCTCTTCAGTCCCTCTCTACCTCGCTCGTCCACATACCGTTACGCGGGCTCGTCGAGCCTCCGTCTCGGCCTTTTCCACCAGCTGACAGTTGGTGAAATATAAATAAAACAGACTGACTGCATTGCACGACTACACAAACAGATGAATGGTGAAGGAAGATTGATTCAAAGTAGTGAGTGATACAGAGTGCACTGTAAAAAAAAAGAGAAAAAAAAAATATAGCCTATATATATTATTTTTCTTATTATTTGGGGGGGGCTTAGGAACATTTTGGGGTAGCTTCAGCCCCCCTAAAACAGGCCTAACGACGTCCCTGGTGCCAGTGTTCTGACGGAAGTTAGAGTAACTGGAGGGTGAAAGGTTATATGACGCCACTGACGGGCGACTAAAGGAAACGTGGCGTGTCTGAAAATAAAATAACAGATTTCTCTGGGTTTGACATTTGGTGGAAACATTTGGGATAGAGGAAGATCACAACTCATAAAAATATATAACATAGGTATGGTCATTTTTAGACATTTTAAAGCAGAAATGTTACATAATGTACCTTTTAACTTCTCCTGCTCCAGATGTCTCACCGTGGTCAGAAAGAGTGGGGGAGACACTTTGGTTCTCTCACTATGACTCTAGAGTCGCTACTCACTCCGAAGCTAATCAACATCACTCTCTCACTCGCTCTATCACCCACTCCCCACACACACACACACACACACACACACGCCGGCTCGACGCACACACCAGCGCACAAGTATAAACATCAGGCCACTTACAGTACAGGCCAAAAGTTTGGACACACCTTTTCATTCAATGTTTCCTTTTTATTTTCATGACTATTTACATTGTAGATTCTCACTGAAGGCATCAAAACTATGAATGAACACATATGGAATTATGTACTTAACAAAAAAGTGTGAAATGACTGAAAACACCCTCTGCTTTTTTTGATAACCCTGCAAACCCTTGGTGTTCTCTCAATGAGCTTCATGAGGTAGTCACCTGAAATGGTTTTACCTTCACAGGTGTGCTTTGTCAGGGTTAATTAGTGGAAGTTTTTCCCTTATTAATAAAAAAAATATATCTAAAATATAAGACATGTTTTCAGTTCTTTCACACTTTTTTTGTTAAGTACATAATTCCATATGTGTTCATTCATAGTTTTGGTGCCTTCAGTGAGAATCTACAATGTAAATAGTCATGAAAATAAAAAGGAAACTCATTGAATGAGAAGGTGTGTCCAAACTTTTGGCCTGTACTGTACTACGGAGAAAGCTCTGCGTGGAGCCTCGGCAGGACCATAAAACAGGCTTAATAAGTGAACTCTGAGCTCATGTGTTTGTGACTCTTCACCTCTGTCTCCTCTCACAGGGAGAAGATGATCTGCAGCATCCTGCTGCTCATCATCCTGACCTGCTCTGTCTCTGGTTAGTTTACAGCTTCACTTAAAGAATCACTAAAGTGTCCACAGAAACGTGGAGATGGAGTTTAAAGTTGTCAGTGTGTCTGCTCCTCACTTTCCCTCTCTGTCTCCTCAACAGGAACATTTGTAGTGAATGTGACCCAGAGCTCCTATCAGGCAGAGGAGAACAACCACATCACACTGGAGTGGACCTTCACAACCAACCCTCACAGTTCCTCCAACTCTCTTCATATTTTCTGTGAACTGTTAGCTTTCCTCAAGAATCCAGTTATGTTTCGTCTCCATGAAGGAGTTGAGGTCCCAGAGTCTCAGGATGAACAGTTTGCAGGACGAGTCCAGTGGGACAAAGACGTCCTCAG
>JABUOV010000100.1:62500-70000 GCA_025617405.1 Perca schrenkii | reverse complement strand
AGCCGTACAGCCTTATAAATGTAAAACATTATAGATAACTAACATTGCTAGTGTTACCTTTTCATGGTTAGTTTAAACAACATAAGTTCTCCTGGTCCGCTTTGTTATTCAATCAATCAAAGCTTTTATTACGGACACACACGTAAGTACGACAGTAAGACATACAAATACAAAAAGACAATTTAGTGTATTCTGATACTTAAGTTAGGCTGTGGTAGAAGCCTTCAAAGTTTGCCCACTTGGCATATTTTGTAAGGCATAACTGTCATGCTGTTACATGTAACGTTATAGTGTAAAACGTAATTTATCAGGCCAGAGCATTAATGTAAAGTTTTATTTGTCTACTCTATAAAAAGAGACCTTCTTCACTGCAGCCACTGTCAAGTTATGGTCATTCTGACAAACAGAGGTTAACAAAGACCACTACACGTTTAAAGTAAAAAAAACTTGAAACACTGAAATTAGTGTAAAAACACCAGCTAGTGTGAAGCTAACGTTAGTTAATGCTAACTTTAGTGCTAGCCATGCTTGATTGCCAGCTTTTCCCAGCTGTCCACCTATTTTCCCTTTATGTGTTAATCACAAAAAAAATGCCACTGCGGGGATAACGTCGCAAAGTATCTATTCAAAAATGCTAATATCTTTCACATGTCCTACCTGTGGGCTGGTGCCAGTGAATACTGTGGTGCTATAAGTCATACATGGAAGGGGGAGAAGTCATTGTTCCTGCTGAACTGCACAATCTGGCCCAGTTTATTGCTCTTATAGTGTAATTGGTACCATGTGTTGTCCAAAACAATTTTTTAAATGGAACTTTGTCACTGGCATCAGTTTGTGAAGTAACAATCACAAGTATATACAGTAGTGGATAGAAAGCATTCAGTCATAGTTCTCACAGTAACACCATTTCCTGAAGGCAACATGACAAAGGAGTCTTCTGCCTTCTTTGTTAGGCTGTCGCTCATAATGCCACGCCCCTCTGAGTTGAAGCCACGCCCCCACGCAAAATAAGGGCCAAAAGTCTGAAACCGAAAAAAAATGATCTGAAAGTGAAAAACAGATCTGAAACCGAAAAAAAAGATTTGAAGCCGTAAAAAAAATAAGTTTTGAATCTGAAAACATGAAATGTGGAACTGAAAACAAATATAAAAGTGAAAAATGAAAATTTATAATTTATTCAAAATAATTCCAGAATATCATCTATATTTTTTTCAAACTGAAAGAAATATTGGTACACTTATTTTTAGTTTGAATACATGGTTTTATTTTTTCCAAGTTTTGACCAAAACGCTTTATTTTTTCAACTATATATATTTTTTTCAAATTAACAAAACATTTGGCCCTGATTTAGCTCCATAGCCACCTTGTTTCAAATGGTGACGTAGAAAGCCGTGCAGATTTTGAACAGCTCACCAGGAGACTGAAGGCAGGACACATTCAGAAACCGTATCTCACTCAGAACAGCATGGATGGATTTTTGTATGCGTGTGGAAGCACCAGCGATGCAAAATAACACCCCAACTCCCAGAAAAAGTGATATTTTTTCATAATACGGGCACTTTAAGTATCACTCGGCGTCAGAAAAACACTGACTGATGGCTGGTGTCTCGGAAGGAAGCACTGCCAGGACGCTGTTTTGTTTGTCTGTTTTGTCAATGTATATTTCACCATTATGTGTACCTTGTTAATGTATAGTGAATGAGTGTTGTATGACTGCTGGCTGTCTCTATGTTAGTCCTATGTTACCTGCCTAGGTTTTTATACAACAGTGTTCATAAATATGCATGATCCCTATCCCTAATAAACCCAAAATAAAAAACAAATCAAAAGCTATGTTTAGAATATTTTCAGAGCTTTACCTGGCTGTCAGACAGCCCTTTATGACGGGGAACTGGAGCTGTTATCTCCGCTCTCTTTGAAGCCGCCAGACTCCTTTAAAAAAAAAGACATTTTACCGTGAAGAGCACGGGAGTTGCTGCGCTACCGCTGCCTCGAGCAGTTGGTTAGTTTGTGTTATTGTTTTGCCTTTCTTTAGCGTTAAGCAAAAGAGAGTCTGTGCTAGCTGCTTGCGAAGGCTAACGTTACCTGTGCTGCGTTCCATAGCAACAGCCATCCCAGGAGTAGCCTGACAAGCCAGACCCACATCCAGATGTTTGGTCTGGGAACTCACCATTGACGGAGCTCGATCCGAGGGGCGGGATAAACGGTTGTCTTTCAAATTCCCTCTGCACGTAATAGGATAGCGCTACAACCAGGCAGAGCAACAAAGAAGGTAGCGGAGCTAGTTGATAGATTAAACTTTTGCCGTATCCGGTCGGCAAAACTCCGAACACATCTTCCTTTTTTAAGAATGATTTCTGTGCCGTTATTTGTTCTTTTCTCAAAGAAAAGCTGAACTCCAAGTCTTCCAGAAGTCCGCTGTTCCCAGCCATAAGCCCCGCCCACCGACTCTATACACAATGTGATTGGCCTGACTAAAATTTAGTTTTTGCAGCTTGAAAGTCAACGGAGAGTGCCTAAACCCCCCCTGGCTGCCAAATAAATTTGCTACCACTAGGGGGAGTCTAGATTTCTAGGCTAACCCAGGAGAGCTTAGATTTCCAAATCCTGGAAGTGGAACGTCCAGGATGTAAACTAGTTTTTCTCTAACCCTTGTGCAGTCTTCCCGTCAACCTTGAAAAACCCTTTTCGATGCCTTTTTTTTCACAGTTTGTTTTTGCTTTTTCCAATGTTTTAAATTGTAAAAAATGTTTTTCTTTACATTTTCAGCGCTTATTTCTACATTTTGAACAATTAAACAAAAATTGAAAACGGGTCAATTTGACCCTAAGTCAACACAAGGGGTAAACCATGTCTCAAACTCGAGCAGAGCTGTGACACGGTACAATTAATTGTCTCAGAAATAATTGCGATTTAACAAAATCATTTTCTTTCTGTCAAAATTTTTAGAAATATTTCTGCAGGGTTTTATGTGCAGCACCCTGAGCCCAATGAATGAATGAATGAATGAATGAATGAATGAATGAATGAATGAATGAGTGAGTGAGTGAGTGAGTGAGTGAAACTAAAAGGCTTTTCACAGATCTAACATTTTAGACTCAGATACCGAGATAACAACTGTCTAAAACAATGTGAAAAGAGCCGCAAACCGACCACAAAGAGACGCCAAATGATCACAGAGTCCCAAAACGACCCCAAAGAAAACACAAATGACCAAAAACGGAAGCAACACGACTACAAAGAGACACAAAAACCCACAAAGAGACATAAAATCGCTTTGTTTTTAAATTGAAAAACGTACTATTTTTCTCGAGGAATGACGCCTAAATCACCTCGCCAGATACGCACACCGTAGTCTTCCCCAAAGTTGAGTTGTGACACCGCTGGTCTAAACAAATTAAATTAAATTTCATTTAGCTGACTCTTTTATCCAAAGCGACTTACAATTGCTATATATATATGTCAGAGGTCACACCACTCTGGAGCAACTAGGGGTTAAGTGTCTTGCTCACGGACACATTGGTTGATGTAATCGCAGTGGGAATCGAACCCAGGTCTCCCACACGAAAGGCATGTGTCATAATCACTGCGCCATCACGGACAATAACAGAACACGTAAATGAGCTCTTTTTGTAGATTTTCTGCCCTGTGTTCAGAATTCGACAGCTTTAAAGCTTTTAAAGTGATGGTTCGGAGTAATTTCACCCTAGGGTCCTTTGCACCATGACCTCGAGTCAAACACCCCCCAGAAACGTTTTTCACCTGGGTCGAACATTGGGAGAATTAGCGTAGAGTAGCGTTATCAGCTGAATAGCTTATTAGCGCAGGGGCTAACGGATCCAGTGATGTATCTCGTAAGTTACCCCACTAATAATGCCCAAAATGATACCAAACTTCTACAGTAGTACAAATGGGTTATGCACTCATAAAACGATGGATTGGAAAGTTTGTAAGTACACCAGAAGTTTATGAACACTTGCCTGCTCTCTTCTGCTCTCTGTCTCTGCTGCTGCTACCTGCAGTTAGACGAGTGCTTAGGGACCGTCTACAAATTACAACACCGAAAAGAGATGCAACAAAAATATTTATTAATTCAATGATTAAATAAGGTAATGTCTCCAAACTTACCTCAATTATTACTTGTCTCCTGCTAGTTTATACTACAGCACTTCACAGCACTCGTTTTATGAGTACATAACCTATTTGTACTACTGTAGACGTTTGGTATGATTTCGGGCATTATTATTGGGGTAACTTACGAGATACAAACGTGGGTCCATTAGCCCCTGCGCTAAGCTATTCAGCTGATAACGCTACTCTATGCTAACTCTCCCAATGTTAGACCCAGGTGAAAAAAGCCTTCTGGGGGGTGTTTGGCTCGAGGTCAAGGTGCAAAGGACCCTAGGGTGAAATTACTCCGAACCATCACTTTAAGGATCGTTTTTGTCAACAACTGTTTGTCCTATAATGTGTTTTTAAATAATTACAAATCTCTTTTTTCATATAGAGCCGAGCTCTGTTAAAACGTCTTCAAAGACTGAGACGCCGCTGCATCCCAAAATCCTCCAGACTCCAGGTCCAAACGATGAGACGAGTGTTAAAGGTGAGAACGCGGACCGACTCTGGGAAGTCGGAAGCAAAACATCATCAGAAGACGCTGAGGCATGCTTACTAGAGGCTGGAAGACGCTGAGGCATGCTTACTAGGGGCTGGAAGACACTGAGTCATGCTTACTAGGGGCTGGAAGATGCTGAGTCATGCTTACTAGGAGCTGGGACCATATGCTTTTGTCCCAATTCGATTCTTTCACGATACGTGGGCGCCGATTAGATTTGTATTGGGTTTTCATTAATTGCGATTCTAGAAGTTTGTGAACTTGTTGTCCTGGGTTTTTTCCAACGATTTTTTACGCTTTTTGAAATGTTTTTGTCACTTTTTTCCACACTTTTTTTTTAAATACATGGCCAATAAACATATTTAAATGATGTAATACCTATTTTTTTGTTTAAAAAAAACATAATTTGTGCAATAGTTTGTCACTATTTTGACTGATAGTTAAGATCAGAGGATGTTGATTGGATCACAGTTTATTTCAAATGCTATAAAATTGGAGAAAAAAAACAAACAACCCACAATTCAACGAACGTAATCATTAATTTTACCTGCCGAGAATGTTACAGAGCTTCCACACAACGTACATCCACACATTCAGGTTATTTTGGGGCAATTTGGTTCAAAGAAACTCATAATTTTGATATAAAAATGGGCCAAATTTGACCCGAGGACAACACAACAGTTCAAGAAGTTAACATACGGGAATCCCATTCCCCATCCCCTTTATGCTTATGTATAAATGTTTGTGTGTGTGTGTGTGATATTCCAGCTACTGTAGCTTATATTTGTTTGGTTTTTCCATCAGGTGGGCGTCTGTACCTGAGCGTACCGATCCTCGGTGTGTTTGGCTGCATCGTCCTGATCCTGAGTGCTGGACTCAGCGCATATTTACTCAAACTAAGGCATCATCACTAAACTGTAAGTCAGGATGACAAGCACCAGCACTACCTTCACTACAACGTCTGGGCCAACGTTCAGTCGGGAGATGACGGCCGCGGCATTTTACCGGACCTTTAACCGACCCACGATGGAAGACAAAAGACAACGAGTTAGTCTCTGTATCAGAGGGTTCTCCTCCACCAGCTGGGGGGAACTGGGAGGGAAATGCACCGTTCACAAACTGACTTTTTGGGGTTCTGTTGTTCTAACGACACATACTCATGGTGTATGCCGCATCACTGTGACCAGAGGCCCGCTCTACGGAGCAAGATTTCAAGGTTGACTTTTCAGTGACCTCAGGGTTTGGTGGATCGCTTGTCGCCAGGTTAACGGCGCCTTCACATTGGCACAATAGACACGGCTGTGAAACGACAGAGTCATTAATTTCCTTACAGAGATTCACAGACCGCGAGCGAACGGGCCAGAACCGATGCGAACGAGTGCGCTGTAGGAAACAAACTGGGTCCGTTGGTCATCTGGAGGCGCCATTTCTTTTTTTTCTTTTTTTGACTCTCTTCCAACGCTTTTCAACGGTGTAGTACGACGTCCACTGGGGGGCGCATTGCGTATTACAGAGCTTAGTGTGAAGGAGAGTCCACGTATCTGAACTGGATTACTGTGGTTTAGTCACGATGTCAATCTTGGAAGATTTTAAAGGAACACTCCGACTTATTGGAACTTTGTCTTATTCCCCGTATCCCCCGGAGTTAGATAAGTCCACACATACCCTTCTCATCTCCGTGCGTACTGTAATTTGTAATGTATTATCTGTTTACAAAGGGAACCCAAACACTGACAACGAGGAAGGCAGATATTAAGAACGTACGAATCGACCTCAAGTCTTCAACGCGCTGTATTTACTGCATGCAAAATAATACGTACACTAATAATAGATATGTTTTTATAAAACTGATGTGTGGACGTTAGGTCAACTTGTCATCTGTTGCATTATCGCAGCAACCGATTTATTTAAGTCTTTACTAGCTGAGTTAATCTTTTCTAAGATTATGTTTTGGGCCTTTTAGGACAGCTGAAGACATGAAAGGGGGGGGGGTAACTTGCAGCAAAGGGCCGCAGGTCGGAGTCGAGGAGTTCAGTATTGTTTGTTTCTTTTGTATTTATTTCTCTCTTTAATGTGTGTTGTATGTCATGTCTGTGTCTTCTGAATGGACCTTCAGTCTGGCAATAAAGATGATGAAGATGACTACAGTGCATCGTGTTTGACTTCTATCTGCCGTCTCTTTGCATAAAGGTGGCGTTCAATGTCTTCTCTCTCAGACTCGGCGTCTCCGGTGGTTATGAGATACCATACATTGACATCGTCCTGTTAAAATCCAAACACAGTGTTCACTTCTGTGAAGAGTCCTTGAGTAACATCTCGGCTGTTCACCTCTCAGCCTGACTCCGTATGACGTGAGACTGTGTCAGGCTTTTCACAGACTTTCCCTAAACTTTGTAGTACTTTAACTCTGACTATTACATAATCTAACACAACCTGAAACCTTTAAAAAGGAAAAAATGGTTACAATGGTCACGGAAAGCCAGAAAAAAGTCCATGGAACTCTTAAAATAATGTTTGGAAAAGTTTTAAAATCTGAAGTTTGACCCAAAAATAAAAGTTAAAGTAATTTTCCTCAAGTCCCAGTTCCTGTTGTGTGACTTCCTCTTGTGTTACAAATGTCTCTTTAGCTTGCTGCTGTTTAGTGTCCCAGTGTGTATGCATCCTAAATATACACCAAGACATTATTTTGTAACTTCTCCATGTTTTAACTGTGGGAAATGTATTTTTCATAGATAGATAGACAGATAGATATCTCTTAATGCCTTAATTAAAAAAATGAGGAAAAATCCAACCTTTAAGGACACCTATTTTCTTTGTGAATGAGTAATGTATTGCAAATAAATAAATGTTCTTCCTTAAAATACAGGGGGCATAACTATAGACAC
>JABUOV010000100.1:47500-57500 GCA_025617405.1 Perca schrenkii | reverse complement strand
CTTCCATCCCTCCATCAACCCTTTATCCTCCTTCATGTTTGCCTCTGGACATCCATCTGTCTGCTCTACATCCCTCTCTCTTTCTCTCTCCTTTCATCCATCCGTCCTTCTTATTCACAGTCTTTCATCTTCCTTTTCCTTCTTCCCTTCTTTTCTGAAGTCACCTCTCCATCTTCCTTCTCTAAACCGTGACTCATTCATCTCTATCTTCCTTCATGCCGCCTCTGGACATCCCTCCATCTTTACATCTGTCTGTCATCTCTGTTACACGTCTGTCTCTTCTCATGCATCCATCTTTCCTCCTAGACTAAGAACCAAACTAACTTCCCAAGCTCTCTTTTGTTCATCCATCTATCATTCTTGTAACAGTCCTACATCCCTTCCCTTCCTTCCCCCATCTGTAGTCATCCCTTCATCATCCTACTCCGTTTCCCTACAGGGCCAAACTGGGAAAAGACAATCCCATCAAGGGCCAGACATGCTTTTATTTCATCTACTGTATTATTGCGTGTCTCATATATAGTCTTCTCACTTACAGATTGGTCGATATAGAAAACCCTTAAAAAAGTCAGCAATAAAGTTCCTCAGCCATCATAGAAAAAAGCAGCAAGAAATATAAAAAATAAAAATAGTGACAAAAACGTCAGAAAAAGTGGCAAAAACACCTGACAAAGTGTCAAAAACACCTGAAAAAGTGACAAAAACGTTGGAAAAAGTGACAGAATTCAGAAAAAGTGGCAAAAACATCAGTAAAAGTGACAAAACAAAATCAGAAAAAGTGACAAAAACATCAGTAAAAGTGGCAAAAACACCTGAAAAAGTGACAAAACATTGTAAAAAGTGACAAAATTCAGAAAAAGTGGCCAAAACATTTGAAAAAGTGACAAAAACATCAGAAAAAGTGACAAAACAAATCAGGAAAAGTGGCAAAAAAAATCAGAAAACTTTGGAAAATGCAACAAAAAATATGTGGGCCAAATGTTACTGTGAACATACGGGCCAGATCAAACCTGCGAGGGGACGTATTTGGCCCTTGAGTTTGATACATGTTCTAAACATACCTCCATCATCCCTTTATCTTCCTGTATGATGCATCTGAGCATCCCTCTCTTCATCCATCCATCATTCTTCCAACGAGTTATCAACCCCAACTGTACACTCGTAAGAAATAAATCCGTAAAATAGCAGAGAAAGTTCTGGCGGCTCGTTGTCTGGACTTTGCCACCGCACATTTAGAGGGTAGCTTCGATTAAAATATAAGAACATTTGAGAGAAAAAAAAACATCTTCAAAAAGCGATAAAAACGGGGCGACCTCTAGCTCACCCAGTGAGAGCGTGTGCACCGTGTAGGCTGAGTCCTTTTGCAGCGGCCCGGGTTCGAGTCCGACCTGCGGCCCTTTACTGCGTGTCGTCCCCCATCTCTCTCTCTCCCACCTTTCCTGTCTATCCACTATCACTGTCTAATAAAGAGAAAAAATGGCCCCAAAAAATTTATCTTAAAAAAAAAGAAAATGTGACAAAAACACCGGAAAAAGGTGTCACAAATGTCGAAAAATGCGATAAAAAAAAAAAAATGACGTAAAAAAGCAACAAATGTCGGAGAAATATAGTGACAACGTGGACTTTCTTAAATCTCCCAAAACCATCTGTGGCCAGCAAAAGCGCAAATTAGGGCTGGGCAATATATCGATATTATATCGATATATCGTGATATGAGACTAGATATCGTCTTAGATTTTGGATATCTTAATATCGTAATATGGCATCAGTGGTGTCTTTTCCTGGTTTTAAAGGCTGCATTACAGTAAAGTGATGAACTTTTCTGAACTTACCAGACTGTTCTAGCTGTTCTATTATTTACCTTTACCCCACTTAGTCATTATATCCACATTACTGATGATAATTTATCAAAAATCTCATTGTGTAAATATTTTGTGAAACCACCAATAGTCAATGCTACAATATAGCCTCGATATCAATATCGATGTATTTGGTCAAAAATATCGTGATATCTGATTTTCTCCATATCGCCCAGCTCTTGCACAAATTATGCAATTGTAAGTGTAAAAAAATATGTATTTTTTTAATATATAAAGAAATACGTACATATACACACATATATACATACCTAACGAATGTAATTTTTTTTTCTTTATATATATATATATATATATATAAACATTGGTTAGGGTCACTTTCAGCACCATGGACAGCTCATGAGTGGACTAATGCTGCATTCATATACAGCTGGGAAATTTCAGTCTTCATCCAAATAAAAAATACGTACACATACACACATTGTGTGTATGTATATATATATATATATATATATATATATATATATATATATATATATATATATATATGTATATATATATATATATATATGTATATATATATATATATATATATATATATATATATATATATATATATATATATATATATATATATATATATATATATATATATATATATATATATATATATATATATATATATATATATATATATATATATATATATATATATATATATATAAACAAAGTTTGAATCTCGTTCTATGGACAATTTCTGTTAAAATATATACATGCAACATTCAACTTTTCCTCAGATACACATTGCAGTGATATTTCTTAGAGTGTAGTCATCCCTCCATTATCCCTTCACCCTCTCTCATGCTGCCTCCACTCATCCCTTCATCTTCTCCACATCCCTGTCTCTCTCTTTTCATCCACCCGTCCATCATTCCTGTAAACAGCCCTCCTTCCTCTCCCTCCCCCCATCATCCAACTCTTTATATCGTCCTGCTTAGCACACTCTCATCCCTTCATAGTCTCAACATCCTGGCATCTCATTTCCATCCTCCACTCTCCTTTCTCTTTTTCATCCGTCCATCATTCTTCTAACCATCCTTCTAAAAACGTCCATCCCTAATCCCTCCATCGTTCTTTCCTTCATTCTATCTCTCCATCACCCCTTTTTATTCCACCCGTTCACCGTTACATCTGCCTGTCTTTTCACTTCTTTCCGCTCCCTCCATCATTCTTGTAAACAATCTTTCCTCTTCCTTTTTTTTCTAGCTTTCTCCCTGTGGTCATCCCTCCATCATATCCCTCTATACATCTAAACTCTGTCATCTCTCATTTTTTCATCTACATCCCTCTATCATCCCTGCATCCCTCTATCAATCCTCCATCCTTCTTTCTCCTGTCATCACACCTTCCGTCTTTTAGTTTTGTCGCTCTAACCATCCCTCCGTCATCCCTTAATCCTCCTTTATGCTGCCTCTTAACAGCCCTTTCTTTCTTTCTTTCTTTCCATCCTCCATCCTTCTTTTTCCCGAAACCACACCTTCCGTGCTTTTGTTTTGTCGCTCTAAACATCCCTCCATCATCCCTTTATCTTTTTCACACCTCTTTGTTTTGCCCTCTTTAATCCGTGAGAATTTCCAGAAAAGGGTTAGTGTAGTCATCCTTTCTTCCTTCCTTTATCGCTCCATCTTTGTTTTTCCTCCTGACCCCTCTGTCCTCATCCCTTTATCATCTTTCCACACACATTATTATCATCCTTTTATTTTCCATCACCCCCCCGCCCCCCTCCGCCCAGACTTTCCTTTCACCCTCTTTCCATCCTCCCATCATCCAACGTAAACCATAGTCCATATTCATTTACATCCCTCTGTCAGCCTTCTTAATATCCCTCCATCTTCCCATATAGTATCCGTCTGTCCCTTCTATCTACATCATCATATTTACTCTGATTTCTGACTGAATATGTTTAGGCTGACGCGTTGACGCGTGAAGTCCTCGTGCAGTTTATTTAGTTTGGTGACGATGATGAAGATGGAGGGAGATGAAGAAGAAGCCGGCAGGTTTTTATGGCCGAGAGATTTCTGAGGAATCCTGAAGACCTGTTAGACTCTCGGCTCAGGTCTGAATGTGGGATCAAGACAGAAAGGCAAACAGACAGACAGACAGGCAGACAGACAGGCAGACAGACAGACAGACAGACAGACAGACAGAAAGACAGGCAGGCAGACACACAGACAGAGACGCAGGCAGACACAGACACACAGACAGGCAGGCAGGCAGGCAGACACACACACAGACAGACACAAAGACAGACACACAGACAGACAGACAGACAGAAACACAGACAGACAGGCACTGACAGACAGGCGGGCAGGTGGGCGAACGTCTGTTCTCTCAGCTTCCAACCAGACCCTTTCGTCGTCGTCCTCCTCCTCCTCTTCCTCCTCTTCCTCCCTCTGTTCCGTTCTTCACGTCTCTGCTGTAAATACAGTCTGGAAACATTTTAGTCTACAAGAGAGTCTGCAGACATAATAATAATTCATAATATTATTATAAATCTTATCTGAATGTCCTCTAGTATAACTCAGTATTTAATCAGGTAATCTCAGTGAGATCGAGAGAGAGAAAGAGAGAGAGAGAGAGAGAGAAACAAACATAACAGGGCTGACATGCAGATGTTTGTTATGAAGGCGGTAGTTATGATGAAGCATTGTTTTGGGATCAATAATGCATCAACAAGCCAAATATGTACAAACAAAACAGCTTTTTTGTGTGTGCTTTACTCTCCGCTGTTCTATCTGAGGGTACAAATCAATGACAATGTTGTGTATTTCCCAGTTTTGTTGTAGCACTACATAACGTGAGCCCGAGCGCTCCGTTGAAACATTTAAGTTAAGAGGAAACGGGGAAAACGTCGACGCTGAGAGCAGAACATTTCACTCTTTGTGTCTTGTCAGCGGGACGGATTACTGCACATTTTTGTAGTTTCATTTGTCAGACGGAGCGACGTTGGTAAAGAGAGGAGATGAGAAAGAGAGATGAAGTTTATTGATCCCCGAGGAGGGAAACTGGGTCACTGCAGCAGAGCAACACGGGGAAATAAAACTAAAAAAGTTCAGCAGAGACAGAGATGGAGCATCCCGGAGCCTCAGACGGGAACTGTGGAAGTACTGTTCGTAAAATTACACATTTTAGGTTTCCTTTTACTTTTCTTGGGTCTTTTCTTCTCGTGCTTCTTCATACTTCTACTCCGCTTCAGCTCAGAGGGATTATTGTGATCTGATGGTGTATATTTACGGGCTTTTAATGAAGCGGGGGTTCAACGTTGGAGGTCCAATGTGTGGGAAATTTTTCTCCCATCTAGCGTTGAGATCATATATCGCAATCAACTCTCTCTCGCCACGAAGTTCAAAGTACATTTTATTTATTTATTTGAAAGAAAAAGGGGACAAAACATATTAATGAACATTTTCACAAATGTAAATATGCCAGATTATAGCCTGAGGCTACTTTCCATCTGCAGACCCCCTGGCAGGTTGGTGTTACACACAAATTAATGAATACATACAAAGACACTATATGCAGACTATATACAAAGGGACAAGGACAAGAACAGTGATCACATCATGTTAAAACAAACAACAACAACAAGAGTGGACAACAAGGGACATATAGAAAACAGGAAAGAATCGACTATAGTGAACAAACCACAAACTGTCCTGATATTACACTGATCCATATTACACCATTCTATGTTGCACTGACCCACATTACACTGACCCCTATAGCACAACCCATGTTATACTGACATGTATTGCACAACCCATATTACACTAATAATTGTGTCCCTTTTTATAATACACTAACTCTGTTTTAAGTCTGATATATTATGATTGACTAAACATATTACAGCTACGGTAGCCTTCATGCCGTGTGGTCCTCCATGTTTCCTTCTCCGATGACAGTTTGTACTGGCCCCTTTAAAAAAAAAAAAAAGAAAGAAAGTTGTCAAGTGTCCAAAATTTGTGAAAAAAAAATTCTAAACAACATCAAAAGCTTAAAAAACCCCCCGCAATATAAACGTCAAAAACATCTAGCACAAACTCCATTCCTGATTGTCCGACGGCACGTTCAAATCAAATCATTCAACGAGCGTTCTCCGATGGCGGCTAGAGAACGACGATGATGACGATGACGCCCGAACGCCCGGGCCGCTGAGTTGTAACGCTTACTTGCCCGACAGAAAAAAGATCTACACGATACGAGGACAATATGCGATAATGTTGTTGAATACCACCATAACGATATTAATTTCAATAAACAGATATCAAAGTGTTTCTGCATTTCTGCTGCTTTCAGTATTCTGCTAAAATACAACAAACTGCTCGAAAAAATAATTTCCAAAATTCTCTTATTGAACACATTGAAAATTCAGGCTACATTCACATCGCTATGTTTGGGTTTTTTTCTAATCTCCCAAACCAAAATATCTCATCGACATCCTTGCATACTGGGAATTAGTCTCACTTTGCCAGACCCTCCTCTACAGCACGCTGGAGGAGGGTCTACTCCACGTAGCATTCTGGGATGGGAGGAAAACGTGCTCTGGTTTATTGGCATTTCTTTAAACCAATCACAGTCGTCTTGGGCGGTGCTAAGCACCGGAGAAAAGCCGCGGTGCCTCTGCTAAATAGCCTCGGGGAAGGAACTTGTTTTGGTGGAACATGTGTACGTTAAAAAGTAGTTTTAGTCGTTCAACAGAAAACTCAGATTGGACAGATAGTCTAGCTAGCTGTCTGGATTCTGCAGAGATCTGAGGAGCAGTTAACCATAGTCCTTACAAATCCACCGGAGGTTAGAACGCCAACACAAAGGAAGAGGAAAGAGGAAAGGGGAATGGGAGGGGGGTAACGCCAGAGCAGGGGGGAATGAGAAGGGGGTAACACCAGAGCAGGGGGGAATGAGATGGGGAAACGCCAGAGCAGGGGGGAATGAGAGGGGAAACGCCAGAGCAGGGGAATGAGAGGGGGGTAACACCAGAGCAGGGGGAATGAGAAGGGGTAACACCAGAGCAGGGGGGAATGAGAGGGGGAAATGCTAGAGCAGGGTGAATGAGAGGGGGAAACACCAGAGCAGGGGGAATGAGAGGGGGAAACGCCAGAGCAGGGGGAAAGAGGGGAGGTAACACCAGAGCAGGAGGGAATGAGAAGGGGTAACACCAGAGCAGGGGGGAATGAGAGGGGGAAACTCAACCAATTACAATTTTAGTTAACTCAACCTTTTCCTTTAAAGACATAAAGACATTTATTTGCACCATAACTCGATGCAGAAAAGCCACAAAGTGTTGCAGAAACATTCAGCAGAATGCAGAAAATGACGTGTTTTACGTTCAAAATTTCTATTCTTTTTAATCAAAAGTGGAGATCTCAAACCCCCCCCCCCAATGTTGAACCCAAAGTTACGCCCGTTGAACGTAACAAAAAGACATTGGGTTTTAAAAGCAAAAAGGTAGCAATGTAAATGTATACTGAATTGAACATAAAAAAGGCAGCACTAGAAAAAGAAAGACTAAACACAAAAACTCTCTCGAGTGTATGATGCGATGGTGATTAAAAACAATTTAAAATACAAAAAAGATACTTTGTGCCGCCCTACTTTTGATCGGAGGTGAAGGCGTCGCTCTCAGAGGTTAGATGTCGACAGTGTGGGGGCGAGCCAGGCCTGAAATAGACGTGTGAATCAGCAGCAGACGTTGATAGAAAGAGAGAGGGGGGGCATGAGACGTCAGACGCCGTAACTCTGGAAACCCAGGAGAGAGAGGGAACCTATCTATCTATCTATCTGGTTGTCTGTCTGTCTTTCTATCTATCTATCTATCTATCTATCTATCTATCTATCTATCTATCTATCTATCTATCTATCTATCCATATATCTGTCTGTCTGTCTACCTGTCTACTACCTATCTGTCTATCTATCTACCTGTCTTTCTGTCTGTCTGTCTGTCTGTCTGTCTGTCTACTATCTATCTATCTGGTTGTCTGTCTTTCTATCTATCTATCTATCTATCTATCTGTCTGTCTGTCTGTCTGTCTACCTACCTACCTACCTATCTACCTACCTATCTACCTATCTACCTACCTACCTAATTATCTACCTGTCTGTCTATCTATCTACCTATCTACCTACCTACCTACCCTACCCACCCACCCTACTCCATCTACCCACCCACCCTACCCACCCACCCACCTACCCATCCCACCCACCTACCTACCCACCCATCTACCCACCTACCCACCCATCTATCCCATCCATCCCACCTACCCACCCACCCTACCCACCCATCCACCCACCCACCCACCCACCCACCCACCCACCCACCCACCCACCCACCCACCCATCCCACCCATCTCACCCACCCACTCCACCCACCCACCCACCCACCCACCCACCCACCCACCCACCCATCTATCTACCCACCCTACCCTACCCTACCCATCTACCCACCCACCCACCCATCTACCCACTCCACCCACCCACCCATCCCATCCCACCCACCCACCTACCCACCCATCTACCCACCCACCCACCCACCCACCCACCCATCCCACCCACCCACCCACCCATCCATCCACCCACCCACCCACCCACCCACCCATCCCACCCACCCACCCACCCACCCACCCATCCATCTACCCACCCACCCACCCACCCACCCACCCACCCACCCACCCATCCACCCACCCACCCACCCACCCACCCACCCACCCACCCATCCCACCCACCCACCCACCCACCCACCCACCCACCCTATCCCATCCCACCCACCTACCCACCCACCCACCCACCCACCCACCCACCCACCCACCCTACCCACCCACCCACCCACCCACCCACCCACCCACCCACCCACCCACCCTACCCACCCACCCACCCACCCTACCCACCCACCCACCCACCCACCCACCCACCCACCCACCCACCCACCCACCCATCCCACCCACCCACCCACCCACCCACCCACCCACCCACCCACCCACCCACCCACCCACCCACCCACCCACCCACCCACCCACCCACCCACCCACCCACCCACCCACCCACCCACCCACCCACCCACCCACCCACCCACCCACCCACCCATCCCACCCACCCACCCACCCATCCACCCACCCACCCACCCACCCACCCACCCACCCACCCACCCACCCACCCACCCACCCACCCACCCACCCACCCACCCACCCACCCACCCACCCTACCCACCCACCCATCCCACCCACCCATCCCACCCACCCACCCACCCACCTCACCCACCCACCCACCCTACCCACCCACCCACCCTACCCACCCACCCACCCACCCACCCATCCCACCCTCCCATCCACCCACCCACCCACCCACCCACCCACCCATCCCACCCACCCACTCCACCCACCCACCCATCCCACCCATCCCACCCACCCACCCACCCACCCACTCACCCACCCACCCACCCACCCATCCCACCCACCCACCTACCCACCCACCCACCCACCCATCCACCCACCCACCCACTCCACCCACCCACCCATCCACCCACCCACCCACCCACCCACCCATCTCACCCACCCACCCACCCACCCACCCACCCACCCACCCACCCATCCCACCCACCCATCCCACCCACCCACCCACCCACCCACCCACCCACCCACCCACCCATCCACCCACCCACCCACTCTACCCACCCACCCACCCACCCATCCACCCACTCCATCCACCCACCCACCCACCCTACCTACCTACCTACCCTACCTACCTATCTATCTGATCTGATCTGACCTGTTGGTGTGATTCCAACCTGATTAGCCGTCTCTCTCTCAGGTGTTGACTATCCCTGGCGCTGTGATCTAGTTCCTCAGCATGGTTTATTCATGGCGTCACCGGGCTCAGAGCAAACTGACCTGTAACGGGGGGTGGGGGGGGAGGCCGGGTAGGGGAGGTGTTGTGCAGCAGAGGTGATGGATGATTACATATGATTATACTCAGCGCTGACACAATACAATACATCCTTTGTCAGCACGTCAGAGTAATTGCCGGCTGAAAAATAGCATTCGTTTTGAAAAATAACACCGAAAAATAAGTCCCAACCCTGTGACTTTAAAGGTAGTGTCTTATTATGGAATTAGGACTCATGTTGATGTAT
>JABUOV010000100.1:0-45000 GCA_025617405.1 Perca schrenkii | reverse complement strand
GACTAATAAAAGCTGGACCTGGATTGTAGTTTTTGTTCACTGAGGCAGAAACGCTCTCATTGGCCGGTTTAAACGTCAGGGGGGCGGAGCCACAGATGAGAGTAGGGCTGGGCAGTGATGCCAAAATAAAAAGCTTTTAGGTTTTAATGAGGATTTTTGAAGATTTTAACACATTCAAAAAAAACTAATGTATGGAAAACATATGCAAGTTAGCTTAAAGCTGCAAAAAAAATATTTTAATGTTACATCTTTCTCTGTGTGTCACTCTCTAAAGTGTCCCCCCCATACACAACTCCCATTAAAAGATTCCTACCCATATAACATGCAATAATACCACAAGCATTTAATTAGTCTCGCATTGCCGGACCTTCCTCCACAGCGCTGCGGAGGAAGGTCTGGCTAGTCCACACAGCATTTGGGGATGGGAGAAAAATGTGCTCTGGTTTGTTGGCATTTCTTTAAACCAATCACAATCGTCTTGGGCTGCGCTGAGCTACAAAATAGCCTCGGGGGAAGGAACTTGTTTTGGTGGAACATGTGTACGTTCAAAAGTTGTTTTAGTTGTGCAACAGGAAAATCAGATTGGACAGATAGTCTAGCTAGCTGTCTGGATTTACCCTGCAGAGATCTGAGGAGCAGTTAACCATAGTCCTCAGAAATCAAACGGAGGTTAGAACGGCAACACAGAGACAGAGGAAAGGTGAGGGACATCGGGGCGAAAATGGGGCGGCTGTGTTTCAAAATAAAAAATGGTCTAGTCCTCTTGACTCTGAGGATATCGGAAAGAGGTGTGTGTGTGTGTGTGTGTGTGAGAGAGAGAGTGTGTGTGTGTGTGTGTGTATTCTTGTTTAACTATATTCGCGGGGTCCAACAACTGGGAATCCAGTATACTTGTGGGGTATCGACAGCTTTGTGGCGCCAAAATGCTGGACCTCACAAGTTTAAAGGGCTGTTTGAGGGTTAAGACTTGGTTTTAGGATTAGGGTTAGAATTAGGTTATGGTTAAGGTTAGGGTAAGTTGTAAGTAAGTAGGGTTAGTCGCGATGGTTAAGGTGAGGGTAAGGGTTAAGGTTAGGAATTTAGTTGTGATGGTTAGGGTTAGGGTAAGGGGCTAGGGAATGCATTATGTCAATGACGGGTCCCCAAAAAGATAGTGAAAAGCACCTGTGTGTGTGTGTGCGTGCGTGTGTGTGCGTGTGTGCAAAGACTATTCATCTTCTCGAAGGAGAAAATCGATCCGCAGCATAGGAGATAAAACTACGGATTAGTTTTTCTTTTGTTCTTTTTTACGCGCCATCCCCATCAATCTGTCTCGTTCTCTCATCCCTTCCTCGCCTTCTCTCCCCTCCCACTCCGTCTCTCCCTCCGCTGCTCTTTCTCTTTCCCCGACTCTAAAGGCCCAGTTCAGAGAAACTGTCTGCCTTCTGTTACAGTATGTGTCTCTTTATTGCGCCCCATCAATCCTGAGCGCCTCTCTAAAAGAGCCAAATGACGGCCGCCTTGCAGCGCTCTCGTTTTCTTTACACAGACTATATTATACTGTGGTCGAGCGTCGGAGCGCTGACCGGTCACAAAAAGACTCCACGAAGGCTAATAACTCTTTTATTTTAGACGGGGAAACATTGTTTTTAAAGATGTCCGGCTAAAGAGCAAATGCTTTTATTTTATTTTTTAGATGTTTTTTTGGCATTTGAGGCCTTTATATGTGACAGGAGAGCTTAGACATAAAAGGGGGATGACATGCAGAAAGGTCGGAGTCGAACATGCGGCCGCCGCATCGAGGACTGAGCCTCTGAATATGGGTGCGCCCTCTATCAAGAGAGCTAGCCAGGCCCCCAATGAGCAGATACTCAACCCTCGTGTTGTCCTCTTAGGTCAAAATTTAAAATGACAATTTTGACATTTTAGTCAGTTTGCTGCTTTAAAGAAATATTTTTTTGTCTAATTTTTGTATATTTTTCAGCCTTTTTTTCCAAACTTTTTTAGCAATTTACGACATTTGAGGGCGTTTTGTTTTCACTCCCTCACACCAACTTATTACTGCTAGTTTTACACTTGTTTTTGGAATTTATGGTCAATAAACCTCCTTATTATATCACACTTTTATGTCTTCAAAAACCCCTCTGAAATTATGAATTATTTTGACTGATTATGTAAGAGAGCACGGGCGAATTACAAACATTTCTTTTATCACAGAGCTCATTGACAACTGTTCGTACTACTTGCAACTACTTCTTACACATTCAAGCCAGCAATCCAGTGTGGCGTCAGCCTTTCAGCATACAGCATTCACACAGCAATTTCCTCAGAAATTGCATTTTTAGAACATTAGAGTTGTGTATCTTCTTAAAGAAAATACTCTGCTAACGCACAGAAAAGGTTTTCTTTAATAAAGCAATTTATGTCACCGTATTGCCCAACTGTAAAGCCCAGTTCAGACCAAAGATTCGTGACGAGACAAGTTGAAACTTGTTTCCAGCATTGTCTCCCAAAATGTCCCAACATTTAAGGGATGTTTTAAAAAAAAAATGTAACTTGGCTAATGAGCAGATACTTGAAGGTACGTTATGTAAGAGAATAAAGGCGAATGTTCTCCGTAAAGTTGGCAGGAAGTGATGTAATGTTATGTTTTATGCGGAGTGAGCAGTGCGCAGGTCCCTTGCCACACAAAAACGTTTTTACTTCTATTTTTTGAAATATGTCAGGTCCATATGTTTTTGTGTTATGTGGTGAATGTGAAAATGAACTGCTACCTCCTCTGTCAGCTCTAGCCACCGAAAAGAAATAAGCGGAGAAAGCAGGCCAATTAAAAAACGTGGTCAGTCTGACATCATGTTGCCTGAGCTCATTACTATTCATTAGCTCTCATTGGCTAGCTGTTAGCCAATCAGATTCAAACAGCTTAGCTCGTTGAATATTAATGAGAACTGGCAGAAATCGAGCTGAGTCTTCCTGCAGGCTTTCTATTCCACGCTAGAATGGCTTGAAAACAAAGGTAACCAAGGCATTTTTTCCACAAAGAATGTTACAGAGTCCATGGTAGACCTTCAAACATTACCACAAAGTCATGAAATATGTGTGGCAGGGCACCTTTAAATTGAGAACATAATTTGGTGTGGTGGGTTGCACCCCCGCCAGGCAGGGGAAACACTTGAAAACCTGTTTATCCAGATGAAAAAGTGGCGGATTATTCATTTAAAAAGTGATTTGTGGTTATTTTTGTTCTGTGGAGCTTCACGTTTCCCAGAAGGCTTGAGTTCAGTTTATAAAACCAGATCATTGTGTTACTCATCACGAAGCGGCTCATCGGTTATCTTCATCAGTCTGACAGAGATAGTCTCTGAACGCTGTCAAACCATCATTTCACAGCCCTCTCTTTGTCCGTCTAAATTTATCTCATCTCTCCGTACACCATCTTTTTTTCCTTTATCTCTGCTTTTCTATTAATCTTTGTCATTCGTTCTCGCATTTCAACCTTCCTCCGCCACCGAGTGGCTGATTATTATGTGACATCCTTGTTTTGTTTTGTATGTGTGTGACTGTGGTAGCCAGTGACCCCCCCGTTATACAACTCAACATCTCACACTCACATTCACTGTCAGGAAATGTGACTAGAATAAAGAAATATAGTTAGGATACATACATTTAAATACATAGAATAGTGTATGGAGTTTGGTTTGGTTTCATTCTGCTGGAGGAATCATTGTGGCAAGTGACCTCTGTTATATAACTCATCGTCACGCGCACACACACACACACACACACACACACACACACACACACACACACACACACACACACACACACACATGTATACACACACACACACACACACGCACACACACACGCTTACACACAAATGCATGCACTCAAACACAATTGCACGCACACACATAAACATACACAGACAAACACATACACACACACAAACACATGCGCACATACGCACACATACAAATGCACACACACACAAAAGCACACATACAAACACAGACACCCAAACACACACATCAAACGTTTTTATATTTAAAAAATAATAACTCACAGACTCGGACAAAAGTTGTGGACTAATTGATTGATTTAGTTTAGTTGTGGTGTCCCATCAGCACGCTCAGCCGTGTGAACGTAAAACACAGCAAAAAACTGAATTAAAAGAAGTTTATTTTAATTATCTACAGCGTTGAAAGAATAATAATCAGTTTGAGTCATTTTGTATGAAACAGTAAAATCTTCTCTGCTTCCAGCTTGTTAAATGTGAATAATATTCTAGTGTCTTCTCTCTTCTGTGACAGTAAACTGAATATAACTTTTTTTTGGAAAACACTGATCCACGTTTTTCAAACAATCTATCTATTAAAGGTGCCGTAGGTAGGATTGTGAAGATCCAGGACTTAGCCAAAAAATTTGAACATCAACATCTTCTCAGTCCCTCCCCCCCTTTCCGCTAAAGCCCAAAACGGTCTCCTAAGCCCCTCCCCCCACAAGGGAGAATTAATGCATGTGCATGAGCAGTGATTGACACACAGTTAGACACCCCCCGCTGGCCCTGATTGGTGCATCTGAACAGTTAGACACCCCCCTGGCCCTGATTGGTGCATCTGAACAAGGAGCGGTGGATTTTTGCAAATCCCACTACAGGCTGTAGGTTATTTTTTTAATTACCAGCTTCATGTAGTTCTACTGGAACATAGGGTCAGTTTCAGCAAATATGACAGAAAGTTAGTTTTATAAGTCTTACCTACTGTATCTTTTGATCCAGACAATAATCCACACATTAATCAACGACGAGAATAATCGTTATTTGCAGCCCAAGCACTTTCCTTCCCCGTCTCTTTTTACTCTCTGCTGCGAAGTGTTTTTCTCGTTAACAGCAGTCATAAGTTATAGATCTCTAGCACTGGTGCCTCGTTCCTTATAGACCCGTTATTGATCAGGAATTAATTCTGCATCGGGGATGACTCCCAGAGGAGAATCTTGAGGACTCGCACCACGCTCACCGGTTATATATTATGTCATTTATCTATTTGTTTCGAGTGTGAACCGTGTCTTTGAGATTAACTGCAGTTACTTCTTCCTCTTGGTTTTATTCTGTTGCTACTGCTGCTGTTAATATTGCATGAGTGGTGGTGTTGGTGTTGCGCTGCAGCTGGTCCGAGGCGTCCTGCAGCATTTCATACTCTATTGCATCTGCAGAGCGCTGAAACCTGCAGGAATTCTGATGCAACACACAGAGCTGTTTACACCCACAGAGCTTTACAGCGACTACGTTTACCTGCACGTAATAGTCCGTTTTTTGCCCTTAATTCTGAAAGAAGATGGTATTCCCACTAAGCTGTTTATACGGCTAATGAAAAGAAGTATCCCACTAATATTCCTGTTTACATGTAGCCGTGCAAAATGATAAGTGTTACAAAGTCAAAAAATATATATCTATGTGTGTGTGTGTGTATATATGTGTGTGTGTGTGTGTGTGTGTTTATTTATCATTTCAGGACAATGCACATTTGATGAACATGTACAGCAGTACGCGTAAAAATGCCAAATTGTAGCCCAAGGGCTAATTTCCATCTGTAGTCCATCAGGCAGCTTGAAGTTACAATAAAAAGGACAAAAAATATACAGTAGTAGTATTTGCTATATAGAACAGGGAGAAACAGAAAGAAAGAAAAAGAAAAAAAAAACAGGACAATTCACTAGTAGATGTTAAAACGGTGTTAAAACGGAGACACAATTCATTAGTAGGCTGCGCTCCACTGGGCTAATACGGTACAGCATACAGTTAGAGGTGGTTGCACGTTTGGTTAGCTCTAAGCCCACACCTTTACTTGGCTCTTAAAGGTGGCCAGAGTGGGACATTCCCTTATAGTTGGGGGGGTAGTGTGTTCCATAATGCAATACCTTTAATAGATTAGATATGGCTGAAGGAGATTTTTCTAAAAGGAACCTCACAGGCCCTGTTTACAACAGCTCTGGTGATCTGAGTCTGTATTTAAAGGTATAATATGTAACTCTTCTGCATTAAAATGTCTAAGAAGCGACCATACCTATGTTTTATATATATATCCCAAATGTTTCCATCAAATGGCAAACCCCGAGAAATCTGTTAATTTATACGTATATATTTCATTAGAATGACATGAATAAACGTTACTAAACGTAACGTTGAATAAACTTTGAATGGGTAAACTCGTCCGTGAACAGATGCGTCCTAATCGACGATAGTGTTTAGCAATAAAAACTCCCATAATTCCACGCAACTTCCCAACGTCATCAAGCGTCTGTGTTTGCAATCCACTGTTTTGGTTGAGCGACCCCCTTGCGGCAGAAAGTTACATATTGTACATTTAATAAACTCTAGCAGTGGGGGTGGCGCCAAGCCATGTAATACTTTATAAATTAAGCATATTGAGGAAAATTTACAAAAATGATCAAAACTCAGTAAGTTATGTTTCTCTAAGATCTTGCAATGATGATAAGAAAAATATATTTATTTTTTCATCTAGAGTTTTCAGTGCCTTTTTGTACAAAAGCTCAACTGGTTTTAGGATAGTAGAACCCGACATGGACCAGCTGGTGATGCAGTAGTTGCAGAAACATCAGAGCAGCTGCATCTGCCTAAAATTACAAAATTGTTGATTGAATTTTAAATTCTTTTGGATATCATTTTAACATGGTTTTTGAAAGAGAGTTTGGAGTCTATATCACACCCAAGTATTTAAACTCATTAACAACTTCCAACTCCTCTGTGCCCAAGAACAGCCCAGATTGAGAAAGCATAATAGCTTCGACAAGTTTTTTCATTTAAGATAAGACACAATCTATTGAGCCACGTTTGGATGTGTGTAAGAGCTGTTGCAAGCACACGTGCTGCCTCCTAAGGACTTTGTGTGTGTGTGTGTGTGTGTGTCTCTCTGTGTGTGGTAATTAAAAAGCTGCTGCGCCTCACATTTTCTCCCTGACGACTATCTGGCGACAAGACGAATCATAATTCCTCAGATTCATAAAGCTGTAAAATGTGTTCCTCGTCGTGTTTCTCTGACGGCAAAAGCGTGTGTGTTCTTGTTTAACTATATTCGTGGGGTCCAAAATACTTCCAGTATACTTGTGGGGTCCTGACAGCTTTGTGGAGCCAAAATGCTGGACCCCACAAGTTTAAAGGGCTGATTGAGGGTTAAGACTTGGTTTTAGGATTAGGGATAGAATTAGGTTATGGTTAGGGTGAGGGTAAGGGTTAAGGTTAGACATTTAGTTGTGATGGTTAAGGTGAGGGTAAGGGTTAAGGTTAGGCATTTAGTGGTGATGGTTAAGGTTAGGGTAAGGGCTAAGGTCAGGCATTTAGTTGTGATGGTTAAGGTTACGGTAAGGGTTAAGGTTAGACATTTAGTTGTGATGGTTAAGGTGAGGGTAAGGGTTAAGGTTAGGCATTTAGTTGTGATGGTTAAGGTGAGGGTAAGGGTTAAGGTTAGGCATTTAGTTGTGATGGTTAAGGTGAGGGTAAGGGTTAAGGTTAGGCATTTAGTGGTGATGGTTAAGGTGAGGGTAAGGGCTAAGGTTAGGCATTTAGTTGTGATGGTTAAGGTTAGGGTAAGGGGCTAGGGAATGCATTATGTCAATGACATGTCCCCACAAAGATAGTGCCACAAACCTGTGTGTGTGTGTGTGTGTGTGTGTGTGTGTGTGTGAGGGAAACTTGGCTCAAAAACAAAAGTATGACACTTTCTCTTGTAAAACAAGCTGGCTGCGAAGCAAAGCACACTTTAGGTGATTGTCAGAGGTCCTGAAGCACGTTAAATCTGCACCGGACGTCATGTAGAAGTCAAACTGCAGCCGTGGCATCGTTCTCTGGAGATTCTGTCGCTCTCACACAGAAAGGCGATGAAGCTCGAGCAGCAACAGCCGAAAACCTCCTTCCCCAAAATATGACAATTCTGCTTTTCAAAGATTAAACACAGTCAGAAAAGTCAACTTTTAACAAGTAATTCTCCTGGAGGAAGTGAAAGGAGCTCCTCCTTCTTTTTTTCTTCCCAGAAATACTAAAAACAAAGAAATTGCAGGGTTTCCTTTAGGATTATTTTTAGCAGTGGGGGCAGGTCTGTCCGAACAACAACCCCCCCCCCAATCCCAGATGTTTGAAATCAGGACGATGAGCTGACAGAACTGACAAGTTGAACGTTGTCCAAATAGAACGGACCCACCGCGGTGACGTTTTTGGTGGAGCTGTTTGTAAAATAGTCGACTCGGAAGAAAGCGAACGTTTTGACAATAAACTACATCAACACGACAGTATGTGGAGTTAAACTGGACGGGCCCAATAACCTCTGAATAGTTCTACTTGTTGGTAAATTGCAATGTGAGCGGCAAGATCATTTAAAAGGCAACTGCGACTACATTGGGCGTCTGCCCTATTTCTGATACCGTGGCGGCAGAAATTTTGCCGTGGCGGGCCTCCACTACAAAATATATATATATTTTTTTGTTTAGACTTTTTATTTGTCCCCGTAGGGCAATTTGTTCTGCAGCAAGACATAAACACAAGACAGTCACAAATGCAAAACTAAACTACATGAAAATACTTAAGGTTACAAGCTATGGTTAAACAGCTGAGAATTGAGATGTTTAAATATGACCATATGTTAAAGGAACCATATGTTAAAAAGAACATCTAACAATATTCCTCAAAAAATATTATAGCAGCATTTCCATAATTCCTTAATAATCACTATTTCATTAACAACATCATCACCATCAGTCAATACTGTATATATATTAAAATAACCCCATCACTATTTAATAGTTAATCGACATAGAGGAAACACTGAAATATGACTTCCTGTTTTGAAAAACACAACTTTCGAAGCTCAAATCTCGGACGCAACTTTGTAACTCTCTGCTCAAAGTCTGTTTACGTTACACTTTATCGCATTTGGTTTTCATCATTACACAAACATTTTCACCTCAGCCGAGCATTCAAACTTTAGTTTTGCATATTTTCTACTGTAGTTTTTTATTTTTTTTTCAGAATAGACAATTTCTTAAAAAAATAATGAACCCATTCACGTTATTTCGCATTTGCATAAAAACGTGCAAGAAAATGATTTCCTTTCATTTGTTTTAAATGCAACAAGCAGTTTGTTATATTTTAGCAGAACCCTGAAAGCAGCAGAAACTGAGTACACTTTAATATCTGTTGTTTTATCTCGAGTAATACCGTTATCGCAATATTTAACAACGTTATCGCATCTTTTCCTCATGTCGTGCAGCCCCTAAACCACACTCACACACACATCTCAACTGTCCCTTTAAGATCCTGGACACTTAATCACTTAATGGTGCTTTCTGTGTAATTAGGGAACTGATGGAATAATAAAACTGGGTTGAGCATGTTCAACATGTTAAATAAAAAGCCTGGCCTGGCTATTAATCCAGCCTTTTTTTTTTAATCCATCTTCAGTCCAAGATGGCGTCTGAGAGTTTTGGCAGCCGTTCAGACTGATAGATGAACCAACTCTGCCTGCCAAAACCTCCCCTCCCCTTCCCACACTCATACGGTTCTTATTTCTGTCCCCTGATAGGCTAATTCTCCTCCACAGCGGATTAATGTCAGCTGGAGAGGAGGAGGATGTCTGCTCCATCTGCTGTTAGCCAACCAAAAAACCTCTGACTCTTTACCTCCTCGCTGTCGGACACTTGGAATGAAAACTTTGTGATTATTTTTTTTTCTGCATTAAGCCCCTATTCACAGGGGACCGGTTATACCTTGGGATGTTTATTAAGTTCTAATAGTTACGGAGGTTGCCTGTGGTTTTAATCCTGTGCACATCTGCAGCCTGTTCTCGTAAACCAATCGTACGAAAAGCGACGAAAAGTAAAGCACTGTAAGGACCTATATATATATATATATATATATATATATATATATATATATATATATATATATATAGGTCCTTACAGTGCTTTTATATATATATATATATGTATATATATATATATATATATATATATATATATATATATATATATATATATATATATATAAAGGCCTTTACAGTGCTTTACTTTTCGTAGGGTATGTATGAATCCACTTTTGCTAGTTTGACTGCGGAAAAAAGGGTCTGTGCACCGGGCGCATGGTTCTAAAGGGTTGTACTTAGTGTCTTCATTAATTCATAGGTGTGTTTTGGGCGATCATCTACCGATCCCTTTAAAAACTTTTAGCGTGAGCTGTAGTTCCAGTGAGATAACCTAGGGTTACATAATGTTGCTTTAAAAGCCAGGCGCGTTTGTACCTTGGCACATTGCTATTATGATGGAGGAAGCTCTCTCACTCTCTCTCTGTCTCTCTCTCTCTCTCTCTCTCTCTCTCCCTCTCTCTGAGAAGTATCAGATACTACAGCCTAGTTCAGCCTCTCTCTCTCTCTGTCTCTCTCTCTCCCCCTCTCTCTTCCTCTCTCTCTCTCTGTCTCTGTTTGTCTCTGTCTCTCTCTCTCTGGAAAGTATCAGATACTAAAGCCTAATTCAGCCTCTCTCTCCCTCTCTCTCTCTCTCCCCTCTCTCTTCCTCTCTTTCTCTCTTTCTCTCTCTCTCTGTCTCTGTCTCTGTCTCTGTCTCTGTCTCTGTCTCTGTCTCTGTCTCTGTCTCTCGCTCTCGCTGGGAAGTATCAGATACTAAAGCCTAATTCAGCCTCTCTCTCCCTCTCTCTCTCTCTCCCCTCTCTCTTCCTCTCTCTCTCTCTCTCTCTCTCTCTCTCTCTCTGTCTCTTTCTCTGTCTCTCTCTCTGTCTCTGTCTCTGTCTCTGTCTCGCTCTCGCTGGGAAGTATCAGATACTAAAGCCTAATTCAGCCTCTCTCTCCCTCTCTCTCTCTCTGCCCTCTCTCGTCCTCTCTTTCTCTCTCTCTCTCTCTCCCTGTCTCTGTCTCTGTCTCTCTCTCTCTCTCTGGGAAGTATCAGATACTAAAGCCTAGTTCAGCCTCTCCCTCCCTCTCTTTCCCTCTCTCTCTCTGCCCTCTCTCTTCCTCTCTCTCTCTCTGTCTCTGTCTCTCTCTCTGGGAAGTATCAGATACTAAAGCCTAGTTCAGCCTCTCTCTCTCTTTCTCTCTTTCTCTCTCTCTCTCTCTCTCTCTATCTGGGAAGTATGCTAAAGTGTTGCAGGCCCACCGACCTCCAAAAGCAGACAGTCCTGAATCAAAACGTTCCCTCATCCTGCAGCTGTCTACACTCCTTTGTATCGGTAGAGAGACAGACATGATTAAACATGAAGAGGTTTGGTTATTACAGACCTGTGACCTGTGAGTGACCTGATGTCATTTCTAAATCACATGAGGTCCGTCTGGGAAGATAAGTCTCGTGCGAACAGGACTCGAGCTTGGGGATAACTCAGCAGAAAAGAGAAAGGAAGAGGAGAGGAAATGAGACGGGGAGAAGAAAGGAATGAGCACGAGGGAGAAAGAGATGCAGAGATGGAGAGATGGAGGACGCGGTAGAAAATATAGCTGAAGGAGTAGGAGTCGCAAAACAAAAAAAAAAAAGAGAGAAACTGAGAACAGGCAACTGTGGAGGCGGAAAGAGATGTAGAACAGATGGAGTTTGTTAAGGTGGTTAGTTCTACTTCCTGTGTGTGTGTGTGTGTGTGTGTGTGTGATATGACTTACACTGCCAGCACCCATGGGTCCATTTTAGACATTTTTTTGTTTCTGTGATTAGTGTGACCGAAACGCTCAATGGTGTTTTAAGCCCCCACTGTCGACTTCAAGGCACCTAACCCTAATGGTGCGTTCTTTTTGTCTTGTAATCGCGACTGGTAGCTCGAGTGTGACGTCACATCCGTGTCGAAAAACGGTAACCGCGGATTGTTGCCTTCTTTTTGTCACACAATACTACGAGTCGGAGAAAAGATGGATTTTTGTAACATTTTTAGTAACATTTAGGATTCTATTCACCCAGTTATTGACATATTACACAGATATATTTCACAGTTTGATACATGAAAATTACGTTTTGACTACTGCTCTGCTTTCTGCTCAAGGCTCGGCTTAAAGCCGTTGTTGTCATTTAGCAACCGAGCGTCTCTAGCCAATTTCAGCTGCACAAGCTACAAAACAACTAATCAGGCGGTATTTAACTCCTAATAAGACTGTAGAGACATGCCTATAGGTAGCAGTATACAGCACTATGTTTAACTCCTAATAAGACTGTAGAGACATGCCTATAGGTAGCAGTATACAGCGCTATGTGTACGACTTCTTCATTTGGTTACAATAAAGAAAAAAGTGCTTAAAATTGTAGAAAACCACAATGTTTACTACGTGTGATGCACGACGTAGCTATCTTTGAAAGTGAATTTGGGGTCCTCTGAGTTCAGACGACTTGACGAGTCGTATATATACGACCTCGGGGCGTTCTTTTTGAAACTCCCGGTTCGTAACTCTGGAAAATGACTCGTAAATCGACTTCGGTGGACAAAAAGAACGCACCATAACCTTAACCCCTAACCCTTGCCTAAGCCTACATGCCTTCCATGCTGCGCTGCCTGGAAGAAGATGTTGGGGGCTTAGTTTTCTGTGGCTTTTGTTTATACTAGTACTGTTAGAATAACTCATACTTCTCTGAGTCATAACTCAGTGGCATCTCAACACACGGACACGATAAACATGTTTTAAGATTCGGTGTGACTCGCACTTCCCGGTGATGTCATTATGTCAGATGTCAGTTGCAAATAAACGTATGTAAATTTGTTTAGAAATCATAGCAGAAGCAGGCTTCTTCTAGCTGCAGATATTGCCTGAGAATCATCACGTTTTGAAGTCTTCTTCAGTACCAAAGTGACGGAGCGATAGCCGCATGGACATCCGTGAGTAGACTGAAAACAGGAAGCGCTAATAGCTTATTCGGCTAATAGACGTCACAGATGTCAGCGCTGCTCCTGAACGTTACACGGCGAACGTCAAACAGAACTGATCTGACGTCAACTGGAAGGTATCGACATAATCGTGACATGACACTGTCGTAACTATGACATGACACTTTCATGAACGTGTCATAAAACCTTGCAAACACATCACGGACGTTAATGACTTCTGTCATTTAGTGTCATTCGGTTTTTGTCATGACAAGTTGACATTGTTCTGGTTGTCTTGATTATGACAAGTTGACATTGATCAAAGTGACATTACCAGAAGCTGTCTCGGTCATGACAAGTTGACATTACATTTGTTTGGGATGTCTTTGTCATGACAACTTGACATAATGTCATCCTGTTTAATGTCAAGTTGTCTTAATAAGGACACTCCAAATAAATCTAATGTCAAGTTGTCATGGCAAATACATCTTCTGGTAATGTCATCCTGGTTAATGTCAAGTTGTCATTGAGAGATGGAACTCTCTGGAAATGGATGATGGAGATGTTCACAGATGACGACTATGATGATTTCAGATTATAGGCAGCTTTATTCAATATTGAACAAAGGAGATAACCCTGTGTACACACACAAGCCGCATGTACCCAAAGTGTCTCCCGATCTTAGGATTGAACATACATTTTATACTTTCTGGGGCCGCCCATCAGGAAACCCTTATTCATGATCTCATCCTAATACTGACAGGTCCCCCTACTCTAATAGACTCAAACATCCTGTAGCCCCTTCCAAAGGCCATTTGTTACTCAATCAGTTAGTCAATTAGTTACTTTAATTTTTTATCAACTTAAACATTTGAACCAGATGCCACCATCGCACGCATGGGGCCTCTTAGCCTCACTGTGATCTTCTTCCTCGATCATAATAACACATTATAGAACATATGAAATATGAAAACACATTTGAGTACATGCAGGCTTGATTATTTCACCTATCAGTCATAATCAAGACAACCCAAACAATGTCAACTTGTCATGACAAAAACAGAATGACACTTAATGACAGAAGTCATACACGTTCATGACAGTGTCATGTTACGATTATGTTGATACCTTCAAGTAAACTGTTACCGAAGATACTAACACTACTGAGAGAGTTATCTAACCTGTGTCTGAGTGTGTGTGTGTGTGTGTGTGTGTGTGTGTGTGTGTGAGTTTTTCTTGGAAACGAGAGGATCAGTCAGATCTTCCTGTCTCCATAGCAACTGCATCTTCCTCCTCATCTGTCTGTCCTTCTCACTTTCTTTCCTGCTTTGTTTTGTTTTTATAATAGACCTTTTTTTTTCATTACTGTTCTCGCCTCTCTCTCTCACACACACAAACACACACGCACACACACACGTGTCTTTGATCAGAGCGTGTCCTGTACTGTAACTCGTGCACACACATCGGTGCTCAGGTGTGTAGGCGGTTACATAAACACACACACACGTTTACTTTTATGTTTGCATGGTTTGTTATTTGATGGAGAAGACCTGTGACATCTGCTTCACACATACGCGCACACAAACAGACACACACTCACACACACATCACACACACACACACACACACACACACACACACACACACAGACATACACACACACAGACACACACACACACACAGCTCAACAAGCTGCATGTCATCGTGATCTGTTTGCGTAATGAGCTTCCATGTGAGCAGTGGTGGAAGCATCCAGATCCTTTACTGTAAGTAAAAGTACCAAATAAAAACTGAACAAATCAGTCAACTGTAAGAGTCTGTAAAATAAGAGGATGAAAAAACTGCTTTATAGTGTATTTTTAGACATTTGTTAACTGTTAAATACTGTGAAAGTTATTTAAAACACAGTTCATGCTGTATTTAGGTACAAAAGCAAACATTTTCTTTCCTTAACGCAGATTTTCTGTCTTTCCTACTACTCTCTACCGTTGTCTCTCTTAACACTATGTCATCTTACAGCGCCGTGGTCGGTCTGCTGCTCTGCCCGGTGCGTCCCAAACAGACGCTAAAGGGTGATTTTTGTGTCGGTATCTGACGCTGCAACACATTCTCACTGCCATTGCCTCAAAAAGTGAAAATTGGTCCGGTGCCTTTGGCGTTTGTTATTGTAAAAAGTCTCCTTCAGCGTCATATTTAGATGCATTTGGTCTGGATTTTCGGCCTCACTTTTTGACACTCTCAGGACTCACATCCAGCCCTTTAGCATCTGCTCTGCCCAGTGTGTCCCAAACACAAATTTTTACAAATCCCACTATGGCCACGCCAAGTGCCGCCCTACGATGCAGCTCGATTGGTTGGGGTTAGGCATTTCACCTTGAGTAGTTAAGGTTAGGATAGCCGATTGGTCAGGGGATAGGACCTGAACAAATGGGGTTACGTTACCTTGTGTAAGCATGGACGCCTGGTCAATAAATGCTATTGAATCTTGGCGTGGCCATAGACTGATTCGTAAATTTGCGTCCCAAGCAGACGCTAAAGGGTGATTTTTTTGCGTCGGTATCTGACGCCGAGAGCCACAGACCAAGCTTCCGTTTGTGGCGTGTTGGGAGTGAGAGCGGGTTGGTTTTCTTACAGGAGAATTCATAACAACGTTGACGTAAAAATACTTGTTTGCAAGTGCAAGGCACTGCATTCACGATCCTACTGAAGTTTAACCCTTGTGTTGTCTTTCCCTCGAACCATGAAAAAAAACACTTTTGTTGTCCCTATCTCAATGTTTTGTTGCTTTTTTCAACAACAAAATGTTCTTATTACATTTTTGGGTTTTTTTTTCAAAATGTTTATAGTCCCCCCCCATGTCTTTGTCCCTTTTGTTGACGTTTTAGCCACTTTTTCCAAAGTTTTTGACGGTTAAAGGTGCAGTAGGTAAGACTTATAAAACTAACTTTCTGTCATATTTGCTGAAACTGACCCTATGTTGCAGTAGAACTACATGAAGCTGGTAAAAAAATCCAGCTCCTCTGGCTACCACCTACAGCCTGTAGTGTGATTTGCAAAAATCCACCGCTCCCTGTTCAGATGCACCAATCACGGCCGGGTGCTCACGCACACGCATTCATTCTCCCTTGTGGGGGGAAGGGGCTTAGGCCTTGAAGTGCAGAAGTGTTGTCAAAATGTACGAAATGTATGTATATCAAAAGTCAAAGTAGTCTTTCTGCGTTCTGTGACTGATGTAATAAATGATTAGCACTGACGCATTGGTGTTAGAGCAGCATGTGGCTGCCGAAGCTGCTTGAGGTGGAGCGAGTTTGAAGCAAGCGAGCAAGTAAAGTTTATTCATAGAGACACAAGGTGCCTCACAGTCAAATAAATGAATCAGAGGTAAAACACCAGATAGAAATGAACAAAGAGAACAGACAGGAAACACAAGTTTAAAACACTGAATGTCTGTCTGAACAGATGGTTTTTGTTTTTAAGCTGCTTTTTAAAAGAATCCACCGACTTTAAGCTCGTGGGGAGATTAGGGGCTGCCAACTGGAAGGTTAAGGTCTCTCCCCGATTCTTAAAACGGTTCCTTAACCCTTGTCTTGTCTTCCTGTCGACCATGAACTTGTTGTCCATCCAGGTTTAAAGTGAAATTGAATTTTTGGTGCTTTTTTTCAGCATTTGTGGCTCTTTTTTTTTATCCTTTTGTCACTTTTTTCAAAGTTTTGTTTTAAATTCATGGTCAATATACCTAATATACCTACTTTTTGAGTTAAAAAGGCAGAAATTATGAATTATTTTGACTAATAGTTAAGATCAGAGGATGTTGAGTGGATCACAGACTGGTTTATGTCAAAGTTTAGTCAGGATGCTGTTTTAAAACCATTTAAACGTGTTATAAAAATTCAATAAAACACCCAAAATTAAATGAATGTAATCATTCATTTTACATTCAAAGATCATTGAATGGGTTCCATACAATGTACATGCATGCATCCATGTTATATTTGGGCATATTGGTTCAAAGAAACCCATATTTCCAATATGAAAACTTATAAAATGGGTCAAATTTGACCCGAGGACAACCCAAGGGTTAAGACTTAAAGGTACGTGTTCACTGGCAGCATCATTTCCACGCTTCATATTCTATTGTCTCCATAAGCAGCCGGGCGCAATGCATCCTGGTAGCGTCGCGGCATGTTTCGAGAAGCGTGGCGTTTATTTGCATGTTCAATCCAGGCTACTTGACGCAAATCAGGGGACATTCAGTTCACGGTCACAGAGGCACGAAGAAACTAGAAAATATTCTCATTTTAACAAGCTGCAATCAGAGAATTTTTACTTTTTATCATAAAAAAGACTAATCAAAAATAGTTGCTGTTTAAAATACAGAACATTTTCTGTTAGGCCTATTACATAAAATTCTGTCATACAAAGCTGCTCAGTTAGTAAACCTCTGAAAATGATGAAAATAACTTAAAAAATGTCCAAAAAACTGCGTCAAAAACATTGCGGAAAAGCGTCACAACGGTTGAAAAAAGCAACAACTAGGACATAAGCTCCTGAAACCAATCACATTTTTTGAGGAAGACCAATCTACCTCCGTTCCCTCATTCATTCACTCACTATTCCCTATCTAGTGTTTATTAAATAGTGAACCATAGATGGAACGACCAAATGAGATTTCGGACACTCAGTGAAAACATCCTTGCGTCAGGAGTTGGGCCCGTTGTTTGTGTGAAAACACGGCTGCGTTGCATTGTGGGTATACGGGAGTAAAACGTAGGCTACATCGTATGTACCATTGACCTGTAAATAAACTGGACCAACAGATCCCGTTGCTCTGGACGGAGACCAGTGAAGGATGTTAGAAGTCACTTTTCTGGTCCTGGCTGAGCGTTACTGAGCAGCCTCCAACTGACAGAGACAACGTAAATGTGATGTGAGCAACCTGTCTGAAAGTTGTAAGTGTTCTGGTAGCTGTGCCAAGAGAAATCTCAATCATTCCCAATCTCACAGAGACGGAGAGCCTAGGTATATGTAAGGAGATAACATAGACACAGGCTAATTATTGATCACTAACATGCTAGTTAACATTAGTAATTAAACCTAAACAGCTAATGTGAGCTTCTCCTGTACTATACGGTAATTCCTCTAATATGCGACAGTAAGTCGCGTGGTTATGACACAATCGTTAGCCTATTTTAAAAAAAATGTCTGCTATGGAACCATAACGTGAGGTACAAGGTAATGGAGCCTTTTATACATTGTTGTGTTTCTTTAGAAATAAACAATGGACAAATAGAGTCTTTAAAGGCTTCTGATGTAAAGTTATTCACTGTCAAAGTGACGTCAAAATGATATTTAGTATTAGAGCACTGCAGAATGTTTGATGTTTGAAGCTTGAAAAGCTATGAATTAAATATCCTACATGGCTTTAATAGAAACATTTATTTGATGCATCGTGATGCATCGAGATATCGAATCGAATTAAATCACTGACATGATAATCGTAATTGAATCGTGAGATCGGTGAAGATTCACACCTCTAATTACCTCTAATTACAATACATTTACATAAAAACTCAACACACAGTAGAAGCTCAGTCAAAAGGAGCAGCAGATACTCCATGGCGAGGACTGAACATGGTTAAATAGAGAGATAAAAAAAGTGGCCTTCATATTCACAATATATTCATTAATTCACAAGAAATAATATAGAAAAAGACGGAGCTAAATCAATGTTAAGGTTACGTGGGATGCGTGTGAATGCAAACACTTCAGCTTTTAGTCGTGTTATTGTAGAAAAATGAAAAGGGCGTCGGAGAATTCAAGCTGCTCGTATAACAATAATAATGTTGGATCATTCTTTTGGTTGTCTACAAAACCGGTGTCACAAGTAATTTTTTTATTTTGTGTTTTTCTGCTTTCAACTTCTCTTTCTCTCTTTTGCTCTGCTCTCGCTTTTCATCTCGCAGCGAGAATCAAAGTTTCTCTGTCACCGTCGAGACTTTGAAAGCCAGGTTCGCTCTTTGTTCTCTCCGGGTGGGTTTTAAACATTAAACACTTTCTTTTGTTTCTTTGTGTTTCCTGTTGCAGAAAGTCAGCGAGAAGGTCGGTGGCGCGGAAGGAACCAAACTAGATGATGACTTCAAAGAAATGGAAAAGGTAAAGTCAGTGTTTTTATTATGGTGGCCCTGAAGGACCAGACACAAAGGACTAAATAACATTTCACAAAACACAAATACATTTCTACAACTACATTTTGTTTTGTGAAATGTTGTGTTTTGTCCTTCAGGGCCACCGTAGTTTAACAGTATAATATGAGCACTTTAAAATATTTATAAATATTTTGATTTTACCCATCTTACTCTCAGAAAGCCAGAAGGTGAATGAAGTATTTTCCAAAATGTTGAACTATTATTTGCTTTTTTTTAAATCTATTAACATCTAGATTTACTCATCATCGTTAAGTAGGTTATTGTGCTGTCCTCTCACCGTGTCCCTGATGTGTTTTCCTCTGCAGAAGGTGGACATCACCAGCAGAGCCGTGTTGGACATCATGACCAGAACTACCGAGTACCTACAGCCTAATCCAGGTATCCAGCACACCGTTAGACCGCCACCACACGTAGCCTGATTCCAGAGTCACATTTGGCATCTTTTTTTTTTTTTTTAAAGCTACCAGCGCTGGTTTCTTTTGACTTTCATTCTGCAGCTCAGGGCGTCTATTTCATGTTGAAAAAGTTCAACTTTTCTTTTTCTCGTCAAGCGCTTTTTTGACAGCCGACCAATGGCAAGCAGAGAAGCGAGAGCTGTCGCTTTGATGACAACAAGAGAACATAGAGTCGGAGAACGATATGCTCTTTGTTCAGGGAATGACTGTTGGGGGGAACTCGCTTTGTTTTATCCAACGCTACCACCGCTCTCTCTCTCTCTCTCTCTCTCTCTGTCTCTCTCTGTTCTTTCTCTAGCTCTCGCTCCGCCCCTTTGTTTTATCTAACGTTAGCACCTCTCTCTCTCTCTCTCTCTCTCTCTCTGTTCTTTCTCTAGCTTGCTCCGCCCCTTTGTTTTATCTAACGTTAGCACCTCTCTCTCTCTCTCTCTCTCTCTCTCTGTTCTTTCTCTAGCTCGCTCCGCCCCTTTGTTTTATCTAACGTTAGCACCTCTCTCTCTCTTTCTCTCTCTCTGTTCTTTCTCTAGCTAGCTCGCTCCACCCCTTTGTTTTATCTAACGTTAGCACCTCTCTCTCTCTCTCTCTCTCTCTCTGTCTCTCTCTGTTCTTTCTCTAGCTGTCTCCGCCCCTTTGTTTTATCTAACGTTAGCACCGCTCTCTCTCTCTCTCTCTCTCTCTCTCTCTGTTCTTTCTCTAGCTCGCTCCGCCCCTTTGTTTTATCTAACATTAGCACTAATCCGCTCTAGGATAATCTTGCAGTAGCTGTTGTTATAGCAACAATAGATGTTCTCGACTACCCCGTAGGTAAACCGTTTTTTTTTATTTTCATTCGTAAGCTCTTTTTTAAACACCACCACTGTAGCTCAGAGCATCTTTTTGAAGTTAAAACATTTTCAACTTTTCCGAAATAAACGGCCTACGTAAAGAGCTTTTTCCATAACAAGAAAAAAATGGAGAAAGTGCCGATAGATAGACTAGTGCTAGCGTCGGAGCACAGAGAGTTGTACGATTTGAGGACCACTCCCTGTTTGGGGGAAGTCGCTTTGTTTAATGTAACGTCAGTAGCACCCCCCCCCTCTCTTCAAGAATGTCGAAAAAAACGACAAAAACGTCTAAAAAAAAACAGACAAAAACCTTTTTTTTATTTAAATGACAAAACTTCGGAAAAAAATAATTTTCAGAGTCTTTTATAGCAATATAACAGCTTTTGACTACTTTTTGAAACCAAAACGCTGCCGGCTTCTTCGTGTTTTACTATAAAAAGCGCTCTGGACACCTTTTCCTCTTAAAAAAAAGACGCCAAATGTGATCGCGGCCTCACGCAGCATCAGTCACTCCTAACATAACGGTCGTGGCCGCTCCGCAGCGTCCAGAGCCAAGCTGAGTATGATCAGCACCATGTCAAAGATCCGCGGGCAGGAGAAGGGACCCGGGTACCCGCAGGCCGAGTCCGTCCTGGGAGACGCCATGCTGAGGTTCGGACGGGAGTTAGGGGAGGAGTCCAGCTTCGGTAAGTGGGAACGTACACGTTTATAGATAGAAATGTCACCATTGTGGGTTTTCTGTTGTAGCTGTTTCCTGTTTTATTTTGGTAGTCTGTTTTCTCCCCCCGATGTGTTTGACCTGTCCCTTGTTTCACCCTCGTTACCTTGTGTATTTAGTCTCTGTGTTTCTTTGTCTGTTGTCAGACCATTGTGTGTGTGTGTGTGTTCTTGTTTAACTATATTTGTGGGGTCCAATAACCGGGATTCCAGTATACTTGTGGGGTCCCGACAGCTTTGTGGGGACAAAATGCTTGACCCCACAAGTTTAAAGGGCTGTTTGAGGGTTAAGACTTGGTTTTAGGATTAGGGATAAAATTAGGTTATGGTTAAGGTGAGGGTAAGGGTTAAGGTTAGGCATTTAGTTGTGATGGTTAAGGTTACGGCAAGGGTTAAGGTTAGTTATTTAGTTTTGATTAAGCTTAGCGTAAAGGGGCTAGGCAATGCATTATGTCAATGAAGGGTCCCCACAAAGTTAGTGCCACAAACCTGTGTGTGTTTGTGTGTGTGAGTGTGAGTGTGTGTGTGAGAGAGAGAGAGAGAGAGAGAGAGAGAGAGAGAGTGTGTGTGTGTGTGGTTACCCCAGTTGTCTCAGTGTTCCCGTTTATTTTGATTCCTGGACTTTTGGCTTCCTTAACATTTTATTGGAACTACTTTTGCCTGCTTACTTCAGGACTCTTTTTGTTGTAACCCTTCTTTTATTTATTGAATCTTTGAACTCACCACTTCCCCGTCGTCTCTGCATTTTTGGGTCCATTTCTCTAAATCCTGACAAGAAATGACTTTATTTATAGCACCTTTCAAACAAGACATGCAGCACAATGTGCTTTATGATAAGAAAATGTCATCAACATAAAACAAAATATACTGACAAAAGTTAAAATGTTAAAATCAGTGCCAATATTTGTAAGACTTTTAGGAATAAAAGACTCAAACAATCAAATATGCACGAAACAGAAAATAAAATGTATTTCTAAATTTGACAAATTACATAATTATTTTTGTAAAAAAAATGTTTCATTATGTCTTCTTTTTTTTGTTGGTTTTGATTTAGTTCCCTATTGGCAGCTTTAGTCCTCCGTACTGATGCTGGGTTATTGGATGTTTCCCTTCAAAGTCGTAGTTATTTTTGACCTCAAAGTTTTTATGAACACAGGCTTTGTTCATTTTGACATTATTCATTTGGCTCGATTTGTGCCGATGATTTAAATGAGTATTATTCTGATCCAAACAATAGAAGAGCTTCAACAACTTTGTAAATGAAGGGGTATTTTCTTACTCTGCTCCATTCTTCCTCCTCTCTCTATCTCTCTCTCTCTGTCTCTCTGTCTCTCTGTCTCTCTGTCTCTCTCTCTGTGTGTCTGTCTGTCTGTCTCCACCTCCAGGCCAGGCTCTGATCGATGCCAGCGAGGCGATGAAGGAGCTGGGCGAGGTGAAGGACGCTCTGGACATGGAGGTCAAACAGAACTTCATCGACCCGCTGCAGAACCTCCACGACAAAGACCTCAAAGAGATCCAGGTGAGGTCCTGCTTCCCTGTTTAAAGGCTTCGGAGGAAACTGAAGGAGACCTTAACATAGTGGTTCCCAAAGTGAGGTCTGAGGACACCCAGGGGTCCTTTGAGCTGGGTCCGGGGGGGGTTCCCCAGCAACAAGAGCAATCATTATTTTCACTTTAATTCCATCAAAAAATAACACAAAGACAGAATGTATGACTGTATTCATTCAGTCATGGGTTTCATATTTATTTTTATATTGAAATATTCCGATTTCTTTCTTGGAATATTATGATATTTTTTTCTTGGAATTGTTTGCCGACTTTTTTTTTCTTCTTGTTTTTGTGACAAAATCATATCAGATGGGGGGTCCGTGTTTTATTTTTTCTCAGTTTAGGGGTCATTCACATTAAAAAGTTTGGGACCCCCAGCCTTAATGTATCTCAAACACTTAGGGCCCTCCCTTACACCAGGTGCGGCGCAAAGCCCGACACAAGTGTCTTTGCTAGTTTAAGACCGACGCAGTTGTTTAAATAGCAAATGTACCTGCGCCCATCTGTGCGCCCATGGGCGTGCTGGTCTTACAGGGAGGTGTGTTCAGGTGCATTATGGGCATATGACCAACAAAAACCTGGTCTAAAGTCATTAGCGCAGCATTTCATTGTTATCTTAACAGCAAATTAGTAAAATGCTCCTATAGGCTCGTGCACAGCGCGCGCACACTACGCTTGTTACACACACAGAGACGCACAGCAGCACACACATGCAGAAGATTACAAATAAAAATATTATGGTGTCAATCCTCCATCATAACAGCAATGCTCCGAGGTCCAAACGCGCCTGGCTTTTAAAGGGTAACAGGAGATGATCTCTGATTGGTTGATTGCATGTTAAGCCCAAAAAACACCTCTAATTAATGAAGACACTAAGTACAACCCTTTTAGAACCAGGCGCCCGGTGCACAGACCCTTTTTTCCCGCCGTCAAACTAGCAAAAGTGGATTTGGACACGCCCTAAACACACCTGCACCAGGCGCTTCACGCCGTGCCCTTAGATCGTTAAAATCGGGCCCTTAAGCAGCAATGGAAGCTAAAGAAACTGCAGAGTACAGATGCTGTGTAGTAACTTTACTAGACACAAATCTTTATGAATCGTAAACGTTCTCCGAAGTGATTTTGTCTCCCGTCTTGTTTCCCCTCTCTCCGCTGCAGCACCACCTGAAGAAGATGGAGGGCCGGCGTCTGGACTTTGACTACAAGAAGAAGCGCCAGGGGAAAGGGGTCCAGGATGAGGAACTCAAACAGGCGCTGGAGAAGTTCGACGAGAGCAAAGAGGTCGCCGAGCAGAGCATGTTCAACCTGCTGGAGAGCGACGTAAGGACTTTATTTACCTCGGCTACAGACTTTATTTACCTCGGCTGCAGGGCTGCAACTAACGGAGACTTTCAGCAGTCAATTCCTCTGCCCATTATTAGGGGTAACTGTGTCTATGTGACTGATTGGAGCAGCTTTGAAAGTATAAACCGATTTAAAATGCTTCCGACTGCAGCGGTCTCGGTTAACCCTTGTGTTGTCTTCCCGTTGATCATGCAACTTTTATTTTTTCTGGGTCAAAATTGAAAAGTAAATACTTTTTGTTTTTTTATGTTTTGGTCATCTTTTGTGACACTTTTCGTTGTTTTGTTTTTTTTTCACTTTTTTTCACTTTTTGTTACTTTCCTCAATGTTTTTTTTTCTACACTTTGCCTGATGTTTTTGTCATTTTTTTCAGTATTTCTTTGACGTTTTTGAAGCGATTTTTGTCACTTTTTTTCAACGTTCTTTAATCCATTTTTTTTTCAAATGCTATAAAATTAACAAAACGCCCAAATTCAGTGAGAGTAGTGAACTGATCATTTATTTAACTTGTGAAGAGCGTTGTAGGGAAACCATCCATGTCATTCCTTTAACAATTTGGTGGAAACAAACCCAAATTTCTGATATACAGTAGAAACTTTTTGAAAATGGGTCAAATTTGACCCGAGGACAACAGGAGAGTATATCGTCGTATATAAGACTTGACCAATTGCAAAAATTGTTGTCCCAGTCAGTCACTTAGAAACAAAACCCATGGGTAAAAAAATACCAACGTTACCCAGGTTGTTAGCGCTGCTCTGCTCCAGTGAGTGACATGAGTGGAGATTTACAGAAAAAGTAAGAGCCAAGCAACGTTCAAACAACAAACAAAACACATGTTAAACACAAGTGGAAACAGAAATATGATCCCATTTTCCCCTAGAGGGAAAATGAAAAAACAATAAACAAAAAAAAAACGTGGATATCTTGTCCACAATATGGAAACAAACATGATAAAATATTCACCCTGTCCATTGCTATAGTTCCCCCTGTGTTCCTGTGCCGTGCTGTGCCAAGCCAGACCCAGGCCCAGCATGGGTACAGAACAGGGGGAGAGAAAAAAAAAATGTGTGTGTGTGTGTGTGTGTGTGTGTGTATGTGTGTGTGTGTGTGTGTGTGTGTGTGTGTGTGTGTGTGTGTGTGTGTTGCAGATAGAGCAGGTGAGCCAGCTGGCAGCGTTGGTACAAGCTCAGCTGGAATACCACACCCGCTCGGCCGAAATCCTCCAACAGCTCGCCAGTAAAATGGAGGACAGGTATGGATCTCTCTGTCTACCTGTGATTTTTTTAAAACAAACCCATAAACATACAATCAGATAAGTATGGATAGACAAACCTTTTTATTCTACTGTATCAGAAAGGTATTCATTAGAGCTGCACAATATATCGTTCTTTTATCTTCATCGCGAAAGACAATCTGACTTGAAAGAAGATATCAGTAGAAAAACTCCACTTTAACATGTAACTGTCATTGTTTTTTTTGTGCTGCCTTTATATTTAATTCAAAGTTTAATAAAATAATGTTGGGAATGATTTCCTTTCATTAGTTTGAAATACAACAAGCAGTTTGTTGTATTTTAGCAGAACACTGAGAGTAGCAGAACTCCAAACACTTTAATATCCGTTTATTATTATTATTATTATTATTATTATTCATTTAGTGTACGTGTACTGCCTGTTAGTGCACTAACAGAAGGGCGCGGTTTGAGACACAGACATATCATGCAGCCCTCGTGTTTATTGCCACAGTAGTTACTGTACGTGGAGTTTGCCTTGGTGATAGTTACGTACATACACAAACCAACGTATTGAACGTTGATAATGTGTCTCTGCAGGATAAAAGAAGTGTCCAATAAACCGAGGAAGGAGTACACTCCCAAACCCCGAATGACTCTGGAGCTGCTGCCGCCCAGCGAGAGCCACAACGGGGGGATCCACTCGGCCAAGTCGCCCGGAAGATCACCAGGTACACCGGCTGGGAGTCCACTCTGGGTCGGAGAACGAGTGCTGGACCCATAACAACACAAAAGTATAGAAATGGGGTCACTTAGAAATGTCCATTCCAGACCGAATACCAGCTGAGGTCAGTTGCATTGTTTTTTTAATCAGGGCAGCAGTTTTCAGATTACATTGTGCTTGTGCTTAAATAATTGCAAAAGTGTTCTTGACTGTTGTAGAAAGAAGTGGCTGATCTTTAATGCATCATCCAATCGTCCAAAGGCCCATTCTGTTTACTAATCTGATATCATTTTAAAAGGCTAACTGAGAAAACATTGGAGAACCCTTTTGCAATTATGTAAACACATAATGTAATCTGTAAACTGCTGCCCTGGTTAAAAAAACACAATGCAACTGATCTCAGCTGGTATTCTGTCTATAATGGAGGGGAATGGACATTTCTAAGAGACCCTAAACTTATGACCAGTAGTGTGTACATATACAGTTATATACACATAGGTGTAATTTACAAGCACCCCCCCCATTTGGGCAATGTTGTCGCCTTTTTAAGTTGTTTTTTTTGCCTTTTGGACTTTTTGTCGCTTCTTTCAATTTTTTTTAGCTTTTTTTGAAATATGCAGACATGTCCCTGGATAGTTGGAGATCTAAGATTGGAGATTTTTGTTGCTTTTATGGAAGGTTTTTGTCTGGAGATCTATGATTGGAGGATGGAGATTTTTGTTCCCTTTTAAGGTTTTCGTTTGCCTATATGGAAAGGCTTTTGTCTCATTTCCAATGTTTTTCTGGCTTTTTTTTAACGTTTGTGTTGCTTTTTCTAGGTTTTTATCTTTTTTTGTAATCTATGCAGACATGTCCCTAGATAGTTGGAGATCTCAATCTCCCAATGTTGAACCCAAAATTACGCCCTTGGCTATACCCATAGGCATAATTTACAGGTGGTGATGGGGGGTTTAATCAAAACTGCCATCTGCCCCCCCCACCCCAAAGGAAATAAAAAAAAAACTATTATAATTTCCTTTACATACATAAAGACATTTGCACCATAATTTGATGCAGAAAAGGTATGTCAAAAAAAATTGCCAATTAGAAAATGATGTTATAATTATTACAGGCCTACCATTCATATATTTTTGGCTTGTGTCTCCCCCTCCAGCCCCCATGGACCAGCCGTGTTGCAGAGCGCTCTACGACTTTGAACCAGAGAACGAGGGCGAGCTGGGCTTCAAAGAGGGCGACATCATCACCCTGACCAATCAGATCGACGACAACTGGTACGAGGGCATGATCAACGGCCAGTCGGGCTTCTTCCCCATCAACTACGTCGATATCCTGGTGCCGCTCCCCCCATTAGTCCCCCCCGCCAATGACCTGACCCTCAAACCCCTCGACCAATCCAGACACCCTGAAAAACATAAAACCACGCCCTCCTTCTACTTCTTCTTCCTGTGCTTTTTGTGCGATTCTGCTTTCACAAAAAACGGACTGCAATGGCGGAGACGGGGATGGACGAGACGAGGCAGTGGGACGGCGATGGGAGGAGGATTTTAAGTCTGAGAGATGCAGAAAGAAAGGAGGGATTGAAAGGGGAAGACAAGACGCAGAGATGATGATCTTTTTACACCGCTCACTCAGCCGGGCGGCACTGGGAACCAATGAGGCTTTGGAGACTTACAGGCAGGGTGTATACTGTATGTACGTGCATGTGTGTGTCTGTATGTGTGTTTCAACTTGTTCTTACTCTATTATGACCGAGCCAGCACAAAGCCTCGCTTGTCTGTTAAACTCCCTGACAGCTTCTTTTGTGCTGCTGTCTTTTCTTCTCTTCTTGAAGGGTTACTTCTGGCTTCTTTTTTTTAAACAAGGACTCTCTCATTTTCTGTGTGATGGGAACAACCGTCTTTGAAATTGGTCCAGTATTAAGCAAGACGAAACTGCAGCGTGATGTTAAATGAGCAATTTTGTTGATTTGCATCCACTAAAAGTTCAGTTTTTGCCGCTGACAGGCTCAGTCAAAGTGTCTGACAACATTATGGAAAGGGATCCTTACAGAGATAGACCTTTTTGTTAAAGAGTAAGATCCTTTTTGTTTAACACGATACAGCCCCAAAATCACCATCACCAAACCCACCAGACTCCATGTAAATAAACAGTACTGTTATCAGCGTAAAACACAATTCATTCAAAGTCGAGAGAAACAAAATAAAACAATCCTGTAGGGATCTTTTCCATAATGTTGTCAGACACTTAGAATAATAATCTGAGCCTGTCAGCGGAGAAAGTGTTCCCATCAGTCACTTTTACACCAATGCGTGGGAAAATAGGGTCCAGTTTGAAAAAAAAAATTACCCTCTAAGTTTCTTGCTGTTTTTCTCTCAGAGTACTTCTGTCTTTTCTACCTTGACTTGCCTTCTCCTGTGCTCTTCTTCAGTCCGAGATTTGTCACAGCCTTCCCCACTTTCTGTCTTTTCCTCCTTCCCTTCTTTACTTGCACTTTCAGCATGGCTCCATACCGTATACAGGCCTCTAACTCATGGTCTGGAGCTGCAGATAGGGCACCAGACCATTCTGCTTTTCTTTGAGTACATCTCGTACTCTTGTAACATACTCTGCCTTTTTTCCTGAGTATTGACTCAACTGGCTGTACGCATGAACCAGCCAAATCAGAAACGAGAGTAGGAAGACGCCCGTGAAATGTATTTTTTTTTTAGGGGTGCATCTTTGGAATAAAGTCGTATCTGCAATAAGTGGATTTTTACAGACCGTCACCCATTTATCCTTTAATGGGAAGGTTTTTAAAGGTTTTGGGGTCAGGTAAATTCATTTATCACGTCGATAAACTCTGGGTTACGTGATTTATCTGGACAGCAGTGCCAATTGCATTGACCAGAACTTTTCACCAGGTGTGCATGGATCTTTTTTCTGAGTCACCCATTCACAGTGTTCTGTGTGGAGTAGATGCGTGTTCACTCGTCTTATTCGTGGTTTTTGCATGCAGGACTGCGTGAACCGTATTAAAATTCATATTGTTTTAAGTCCTCTACCATTAATTACATTTAGGAAGGCTGATGCTCAGCGAGTCCTTTAAGTGGCAGTCCTTAAGATTTCAGTCCTGGGTGATAGAATTTTAGTTTGATAAAAAAAAAACTCAGTTTTCTTTTATTTTGAAACGGGACATGAACCCCGGTCTCCTGGATGAAAGTCCTGTGTTTGTTTAACTCGTCCACCAACCCAATTTGTCACCTTACTTTCTGCTTTGCTCCGGTCATAACTACTACAGCCACTAGAAGGGCGCCGCCACTATAAACCTAAATATAACTCGTAATTGCTGTTTGAACAAATGACCCATGTGGGCGTTTTTTGGAGGACAGTTTCGTGGTTACTGTTAGCTGTGCTAGTTCCCTGGAGTTTAAAGTAGGACTTTATTGGGACTTTTTGGCAATAACTGTTACTCCACCACAGTGCTACCTACCTAAGTGTTTATCTGTATCAGAAGTGTTCTTTATAAGGCAGTGTTTAAAGAGTCTAGTCCTTATTCTTAAAGGCTCTGTAATAGTTCAACTATTAATCACAGATTTTTACATTAAACAGATCAACTTTTTTAAGGCCGCTGGGAAGCATCGGTATGTTTTAGTGTTTGATCGCAGCCAGGGCTTTAAATTAAGACCTGCCAACCTGCCAAATACGGGTAAAAAAAACATATGTGTATATTCCGTGCACAGCGAGTGTTGCCAGATTGGTCTGTTTTACGCCAAGAATTTTGGAAAGTTCGCTTGGCTTTTAAACATTTGCTTGGCGTGTCTTACAACTGTTAAATACGTAACTGGCATGTATGATATCGATTACAAGCTACGCTAAAATGGAGAAGATGAACGGCACAAAACAAACCAGAGGAGCTGAAATTAGGTAGTAAAATTTGTTAGGAAAACATGTGGCTAGTGGAACATCTGATTGGCTGGTAACTTTAAATATCTGCTATCCAAGTTGGTTTGTGTTCTAAAAAAGTTAATTTAAAGCCCTGATCGCAGCAGCTGAACATTTTAACATCAGAACGTCAGATTTTTGTCAGCTTTGGCAAAAGAAAAGCTGCCAGTGAGTTTCACATACGATTAGACAGATGACTGCAATGTCAAAGCAAAGAGATCTGATCAAATGTGTCTTGTCCGTCCATTCAAACGAAACATGAGACTGATGAACTTGTTGGTCTGGTGCTGGGTTTATATCGACTCCATTGTACATAAAACAACTGTGTGGTGTCAAAGATTGGAGCTCTTCGTCTACATCGGTCGCCTAGATTCGTGTTCTCATTTACCATGCTTACATTTTTAAAACTAAAACTGAACTGTAATGGATGTTTTATTGGATATTTAATGTGTAGGCTGTATTGTTAAATTAGAACAGCGTAGGGTCTTTCTATCCTGGCGTTTGTGTGGCTAACAGGCTAGCCTTTTCGCTTCACTTTCCCGTCTTTGCAGTGTTGAGCAGCAGAATACTTAAAAGTTTAAGTATTTAGCGCCTGAGTATGGAGTCATCCTAAATGTAACAGATTCTGTTAAAATACAGAGAAAGGTTTTATATATTGAGAATAAATCTTGGGATGCATAGTCTGACGGACGGAACATTTTTACTTTGAATGGTTTTTGTCACATTTTCAATAGGTAGTGTAGTGACCCTTTTGCCTGTCAAACGAATGGCCACCACGGTTGCCGATTGCTAGAAGTTTGTTTTAGACGCGTTCAAAAGACGACCAAATGTCCACTGTTTTTAACACAAAGACTGTCCCACTATAACCAGTCCACTCAGTCTCTGTATACCACTATACTACTTTTTTCTACGCTTTAATGACCCATTTGACGTATTTTTTTTAAAAACTGACGCTTTTTCTAAGCTTATTTTTGACGTTTTTTCCAACGTTTTCAATGCTTTTTTCAACACTTTTTTAGGATATTTTGGACGCTCTTTTCGACGTTTTGGACGCTTTTTTTGGACGCCTTTTTGGACGTTTTGGAGACTTGAGTATAAGCCCTTGTCTAATTGACAGTGAGCTACTGCCCCAAATGGCAGGAGGTTCAAAACTAAAAGAATCCAAAATGGCTCTTGAAACAATTATTACTGTCATAATTTACAATAACAGCCAAGGAGCTTTAAGGACTCAAAAAAAAATGTTCCCAATCTTTTTTCCCATACCATGATTTATATTTAAAATGTTGTCACTTTTGTCCCTGACCCAAAATCTACCACTGCAGGATGCACACCCAGAGAACGTGTGCTCAAACCGGTCTCAATATAGCTCAAATTGTAAGTAGCTTGTTTCTAAACAAGACATTTTCTGTCACTTTTAACATATAGGTTAGCCTGGCACCACCCTCCTACGTACTTTGGATCAATTTTCGTCTTGGTTTGCGGTATATTCTTGGATTTTCTCCGGTCAAATCTTTACCGGTCCAATCAGCGAACAGAGGGAGGGGCTGAGAACGATGACATTGAGGTTGAGCGCCAGTTTGAGTTGTAGTTCCGTAATGGGGGCGGAGAAAGATGCGAGCGAAGCCATTCGGTCCATTGTGGCAACGCTGCTGAATATCCAGAAGTTAAAACTCTGGTAGGACCAGGCTACATATATATGTAGGATGTATCAAACTATTGTCAGAATGTAAAAAAAAACATGAAAGTGGATACTTCATCTTCTTGTATTCCAAATAAATTACAACAAGTCGACAATAGTTAGTTGTTAGTTGACGATAGAAATAATACATCCGTTTGGTTGGAGGATGGGAAAGTTTGAGAGTTCCTCTTGAAAGCCATAATGTTGTTTGAGACTCAGATAATAATATTTTCAACCAGAGATCCAATATAATCTATCTACAGTCAATAAACGTTGAATACCAAGGCAATAAATGATAATCTAACAATAACATGTTTCAATAAAAGGAAGAGATATCTGTCTATCTAAAGAGCTGTTGGACATGTCTTCCATTGCCAAAGCACATTTGTTACAGCGTCAATAAAATCACAAACAAACTCTAACGTCACTAACTCTGTTTCTGCCAGATACAGTACCTGCTTGACTAAAACTGTAACAGGTTGTTGTAAAAGATGGGGTTTGGAGCACAACTATGTTCAGTGTTCTCATTTTGATTTTCTTTGTTTTGTCTGTTTGTTCGGAGTCTAAAATCTGATATTTCGAGTCCGCCAGTGGAAAGTCTGTGAGCTGCATTAAACTGAACCACTTCACAGCCGTTTTTCCAAATATATATATCTATTTGTCCCGCTGGAGCCTCGGTTAACTGATACTCTGCATTTTCTATTGTTTAGTTATTTCTTTGTTTATCTTACTTATGCTATATTTGTATAGCTCTCCTCTCCAAATTACAAAGTGCTTTAAAAAAAATCTTGAATATGTTTTTAATTATGTTGCACCTTGTACGAATGGTTTTGTTGCTCTTCTCTTCTTTTTGTGTGTTTTTCTTTCCCCAATGCTGATTTGCCCTCTATGGCGAGATGTATTCTAACCTCAATGAGGGACTTGTACAGTGTTACACTCACGTTTTCCCTTTTCACCCAAGAGAGAGAGAGTCGGACCTAGGCCACGTTACCTGCCTCAGTTTAATTTCAACATCGCTCTCAGATTGTCGAGCAGAGTGCTTCGAATCCAACCCTCCGACTGAAGCTTTAGTGCTCCGGTCCGTCCTCTGAGATATAGCGGCTCTGAAAGCAGAAATGTTCTCATTGGTTCAGGCTAAACTTCCAAAAAGTCTGATTATCTGGCTGATTATGTATTCACTGTTTCTTATGTAATAGACAATCGTGGCGACAGGAAATCACCCCTTAATCCCAAAACTGCATATTTCTCATTTAAAACATATTTAGATGCTTGTGGTCTTTGTTATTACATTCAAGAGAGTATCTTTTGAAATAAACGGATGGGAATCAGTCAGGGATTACTGAACATGGCTAAGAGTCATGTGACGTTCATAATCAATTAACCAGAGGGCACCCAGACAGCGCAGACCTCCGTGAAAGGCCGCCGTTCATCTGCATGTACGACAGAAAGCGAACATCTGCAAACTTTCCCTTAAATTAACAGCTAACGGTAGCAGTAGCTAGCTAGCTTGGTCAAATTTTTCAAAACAAATCTTATTGTAGTCTTGCAATGTGTGACCCTGCAAGATCGCCAGTCTTTACATATTATGACGTTATGTCGTCAACATGAGATGTGAGATGATTGTCTTTAGATGTGAGATGGTGTCAGACTTTAATCTTTTCAAAGTCTGTTCAGAGTCGTCTAGCATATAGAAGGCATTAGCTAACATTTGCGCTTCTTTTAGACCCCACCCAGCACATTTTAACTGAACCAATGAGATTGTTCCTGCTCTGTGGGCTGTTTTGCTTTAAAAAAATCAAACTGATGATGATAACGTGGCCTTGGTCTGGCCTGTGGCCGTGTTACATTACGCCTTGTGGCTGTATAAAATAAGCCTGTATGAACCTAGTGTCTTCTGGTGAGCTACATGTGTGTATGTGGGTATATACACACCGTGTTGCTATTTATTTATTTATTTATGTAATTATGTATTTATTTATTTATTCCTGCGTCCTCTATCAGTTTGGCACCTGTGGCGTATTTGACGGTTGTCAATACATCGGTGTATGATGTGTAGGGATGGAGGGAGGGAAGGTGAAGGGATATTTGGGTATGGGGGAGGGAAAGGGCTTGGTCAATGGGAAAACCTAGCTGTGATATTAACTATCTAACTGATACTAATATAATCTAAGACCACTGTATGTATGTCTGCTTGTCGTGAAGATGATCTACAATGTAATGACAATAAAGAATTAACACTATGATCAACTCTGCAGACATAAAGAGTTCACTCTGTTCTTTAATGTGCTCTTTTCCAGGTTCATACTTGTATTTTGGGTTTCTACTGAAACATGTTTACATGCTTTTAACCCTTGTGGTGTCTTACTATCGACCAAAATAAAAAAAATGTTGGCGCTTATTCCAACATTTTTGTTGCTTATTTTGATTCTTTTATAAATGTTTTTGTCACTTTTTCAATGCTTTTTTATTCATGGTCAATACACCTAATTTAAATGTATGATTCCTGCTTTTTTAAACAAGAAAATGTGACATAATGACATTTAAATTAGGTTTATTGACCATGAATACAAATGTTTTTTTGAAAATGTTAAAAAAACATTGATAAAAGAATCAAAATAAGCAACATAAAGCGCCAAAAAAAGTTAATTTTGGTCAATGGGAAATGCCAAATTTTTCAGTTTAAAAAGCTGAAATTATGCATTATTTTGACTAATAGTTAAGATCAGAGGATGTTGAGTGAATCACAGGCTGGTTTATGTCAAAGTTTGTTCAGGATACAGTTTTTAAACCATTTAAAAATATATATAAAGAATGCTATAAAATTGAATAAAACTCCCACAATTCAATGGAAGTAATCATTCATTTTACATGCGAAGAATGTTGGTGGGTTCAGTACAACGTATGTGCATGCAGCCATGCTATTTTTGGGCAATTTGTTTGTAAGAAACCCATATTTCAGAACTTTCAAAACGGGTCAAATTTGGACGAGTTAAATGTGAAATGTCTGTCTGAAACGCTCCGTTTTAGCAATTTAATGGTAACGTTTAATTTGAACGGAGAAGTCAGGATTAACGAGTTCCCAGTCGGAAATTACGAAGAAGAACAATGCCCCTTGAAGACGTCTATCTGTGGACATGTTGCTATGGTGTTTGTACACTCAAAACACAGCATAATAACGGTTATTCCCACTAGTTGTATTGAAACGCAGTTAACTCATTAAACTAATGCCATTCAAAGCTATGACTTCCAAAGTGAAGGGAACATGCTTTAAGCCAACATCTAAGTCCTTCTTCAAGCCCAGTCTGCTCTAAGTGGTCAGCGTTTCCGTTTTTTTTTTTTTTTTGCATCTGCGCTCTCAGCACCATCATTGCAGCCAGAGAATGACCGTAATGGTTCATTTAAAGGCACAGCTTCTGAATATTTTGATACTTTCACAATATAGATATCCAAGTCTTTAATAATGTTTAAAAGAAGCTGTGTTTCTCCTTCTTATTGGGTCTGCAGCCTTGCAAACTGTTGGCTGGTTGGTTTGTGTACAGCAACCATAGCAACGCACAGAGCTTTTCATAAGCCGTAAACACATGTCCGCTGAATACATGTCCAAAAGAATGCCTCTAAAACCTGAATAATACCGCAATATCCCACATGTCTTAATCTGACAATGCTATATTCGGAAAAGGTCTTATTTGAAATATCCAACTGGAATATGCTGTTTACATGACCTGTTTCAAATTCAGCATATTGTAATTTTGGAATAATAGTGGAATATTGGTGTGCATGTAAACCTATTGATTATCTTGTTTTGTTTTATCTTTTGTGTTGAGCCCAGGAAGAATAGTTACTTCGGTAACAACTAATGGGGATCCTAAATAAATTTTAAAAAATTAAGGTAGAATGTACTGTATAACATCTTGGTTTACCTAATCAACTGGAAACTAAGTATTAATAGTATTTACAGTTTTTGTCCATTGCTAAACGACAGTGGGCACAACTGGAGCCACATGTGCAAAACTCGAACTACAGTCTGCATTACCAACAGTTACCTGAACTAAACAGTTCACATCTCCTGCAAAACTCATTCAAAGCAACACAACTCTTAACACACGTCTCAAAACAGGCTCAGTGCAGCCAAACACTCAGCACAAGCCTCACTGAGATAACACACACACACACACACACACACTGACACACACACACACACACGCACACACACACTGTCACTCAGAACACACTGAGAGTAAAAACATTAGCATCAAACACCAAGACAGAAATTACTAACTTTACAGTTTGAACAATTTGAGTGACTTTACACTAATCAATAGTTTATTTGAAGAAAAGATATAGATTTTATAATATACCAATTTTTACGTAAGGTAAAAAAGAAGGAATGAAAAGCAGCAGTTTGCTTCAATATAGTATTTTGTTTCTAGTAATTTATGAAATTACTGGAAAAAAAACTAAAGGTACATAACCGTAAAGAAGAATAGTGTGACTAATCCTGCCTCTCTCCAGCATCATGAGGAAAGTTTTCTTCATCACATTGGATGTCTGCATCATCTCTAAATAAAAATGAATGTGGTGTTTCCATTGCTTTCACCTCCATTACTTTCTGAACAACAGTAAGAACACAGTTTTACTATAGTAAAGATATAGTGTTTTTCACTTTTTTTTATAGTTGTGTACATAACCTCAGACATCTTACCTGGACATGTTGGTATCTTTGCTGTTTTACCTGTTTCTCTCAAACAGTACAGTGTAGAATTGTTTCATTCTTATTTGTTGTTTTTATACAAAAAAAGTCTTTCTGATCTTTCTCTGTATACAGTATGTTCACTAACTAGTCTAAAACAAGACACCTGCTTAGGCGTTCAGCTGGAATTGCAATCAGCAGTGTTTGATAGGCACCAGACTGAAAGCTATTCTGTTTTTTACAGTTTTTTCCAACCGCTTACACACGTTTTCAAAACTGTCTCCTTTTTTCAAAACTCTACACACAATTCCTAAAACTGCACACACAAAATGCTAAATGCCTCACATTTCCTTCAAAATGAAACACTGCATTCAAAATACAATAAACACATCTCAAAATGAAGCATTTGCTTGAAATGGCAAACACATTTTTTGTAATAGTAATTTTTTGGATAAACCATATACACACTGTTGTTCTGAATTCAACCCCTTAACGCCGACTGTCGCTAATTTGCATCAAACCCCTTCCATTCCGACTGCAGGCGAGATAGGGTGTGTATTCCCCCCAATGCCGGTGTTTTTACATTCAATACATACCTAGGAACCTTTTGCACACACTGGTTTCTCGTAGGACCGGTCGGAGTGGGAATTACATCCAGTTCACGGAAGCGAAATTAACCCTAACCCTACCCCTAACCCCTAACCCTAACCCTAAAAAGACTACTGTCAATGTTAGGGAGTAGGAGAGTGTTTTCTTTCTTGCTGTTGTCAAGATTAATTTATTTGTCAATTACTTGAAAATGTGTTTTATTAATTTTACCATTTTGTAAAGAATTTTACCATAAATGCCTGTTGTCGCTAATTTGCATCATACCTAAATTTATATCTATTCTATATGCTATAGAAAAATTAACAATCTCAACTTAATTTAGCATCAGCTTGGAGCCAGGAACACACATAATAAAGTTGTTATATAATTGTGAATAAATTCAGGCGTCAAAGGGCTAAAGCTCTTTTGTCTTTCATAGGCTTATATCTACATTTACAATGTTCTAGAGAGAAACTAATCTGCTGAGAGTGGTTGAAAAGTGCACTGTAAAAAACAATGTAATGTTACAGTAAAACAGAAAATATTTATTGGGCAAAACATTACGTTTGTAAGATTAGCACAGTGTTGTATACAGTAGCATGAAACAAGAAAACAAAAGTACAAGCATATGTAAACCAAAGGTATCATTTTTACAATAAGGAATATGTGTGTGTGTGTGTGTGTGTGTGTGTGTGTGTTGTGTGTTTGTGCGTGCTTGTGTGTCGGCGGGGGTTGTATGCACTTTGTGCAAAACAAAGTCTGATTGATTTTTAATGCTGAAATAGTCATTAGATAGTTGTATGCAATATGGATGCCACTGTAAAGCTACTCAAGATGGGCTCCTCTCATTGGCCCATCCGTGGTTGATCACATGATGATTAAGTGTGGCCCTGAACTCATCAGAGATGGCTCTCCTTCTGTCTCTTCTTCCCTCCTCCTCCTCTTCCTCATTGTTGTCCCCTGTCTCTCCCTCCTCCTCCTCCCCTTGCTCTTTGTCTATTGTTGGCATCCATTGTTCAAAACAGGTAATCTGACCTTTGACCTATGTATAGGCCTATACAAAAGCAGTGATTGGTTAGTGTTCAGTTATGACATAATGTGTTTGCAAATGTGAGGAGTGTGTCTGTGTGTGTGTGTGTGTGTGTGTGTGTGTGTGTGTGTGTGTGTGTGTGTGTGTGTGTGTGTGCGTGTGTGTGTGTGTGTGTGTGTGTGTGTGTGTCCTGGTAAATAAGTGTAGCATTTTGATTGGTTGTGTTTAGAAAAAGGAAAGCAAGTCACTTCCTGTTAGATTTTTGTGTCTTAGGTAGAGCATTGTGTGTAATATTTTGTGTTAAGTGTTTCATGCAATTGAAAACTGAGTGAAAGGCTGAGAAATAGCTTATGGTGTTGGAGATTTGCTGTGTAGTTTTGCACTTTGAGTGAGAGGTTTAAATAATCGTGTTACATGAAAAGATTTTGTGTGTTAGCAGTTGGAAAAAATTGTAATGTGTGGTAAACTGTTTTGACAGCAGTGTGTTTGCATTTGAACAAAGTGCTGTGAATCTACAGTGTTGTGAAGGTTGCGGTTAAAGTGATGTTATAAGTCTGTAGAGTTTTGAAAACTGTGTTCAAGCAATGAGAAACAAACTAGAGTTTGGTCCACATGAACTGCTGCTGTGCAGACTGTAGTTAGAGTTTTGCACATGTGACTCCAGTTGTGCCCACCGTCATTTAGCAATCGAAAAAAACGGTAAATATTGAATTCTGCCAATAGTTTGTCACTTTTTTACCACAGGGTGGCAGCGTTGCCTCAACAAATGCACTTCTCTGAAACTCTGAGATTTGAGCAAGGGGTTTTGTGGGAGGGTTCAACATTACACCTCCTCTAGATCTAGATCTCAGAAGAGGCAAAGAAGGCGTGCTTTAAACCTGGTTATGGCTAAGGAGGCATGACAAAATCTGGTGAGGTAGCAGCTCCTGAGGAAGAGTAGGCTGTACTAATGTTTGTATTCAGTAGACATACTACCTACCTGCCTCGTGTCTTCTCTGTGGCATTAAGCTGTGTGTTTATGCACCTTTCTGGTCTCTGGACAGCAGTTTGCTGGATGTATAGTTTGACTGCAGGCGACAGATTTTCCCAGAAGACAACAAAAGCATCACTTGTCTACTCATCAGCTGTGAGTTTCTTTGGTTATGATATTTCTAGTTCATGAAGGCTTTTTCAGTTTGACATAGATCTGTTTAAACCAGTGGTTCTCAACCTTTTTTGTGCCAGCGCCCCCCTATCCATTATCCAGGTCCCTGACCACCCCCCATCAAATAAGATGTTGGCTAATTGCCCCAAATATGAATGATTACGCCAAAAATGTTTACTGTTGTTACTATTGTTATCAAAAATAATCGAAAAATCATATCATTGAATGACAAACAACATATGTATTAGTTCCCCAGGTATCAAATAAACCATGTGAATATAGAAATTATATTTACATGTGTTTAAAAAAGGCAACCATTTGACAATCAATTTAAATTAGATAACGGCAACAACATCGCTGCCTCGATCGCTTCCACATGACAGTTTTAAAACACCAAACACAAGCCCTGAAGTTTGTGGAACAGCTAAATGTTTGCCAAACTTCAAATCACAGTCGATGTCGACTTGGATTCTATAAACGATCTGACGAAAAACTGTTACTGTGAAATATAAAGTCTACTTGTGCTACATCGGGGGTGTTAAAGAATACAACAGGACGTCGCACCACCCTGTGGCGATTGCTTTTTTTTATCTGAATGCAGCTTCAAGCTGAAGTACAACTCGCATTTAAGACGGTCCGTGTCCATGAAGGCAGCACGGAGCTGCGCCAAACACAGCTTACAGAAGCACAGAAGAGTAGATCCACCGTTTCGTCCAGTCACAGTGCTGTAAACTGGCAGGTTTTAATGTTGCAGACCACTGTTTTTTAAAAGTAGTTTGAAGTGTAAACATGTAGGCTATTGTTATTGTGAATCTTTGGTTTAAACTAGCTTTCAAACAAACGCCCCCCAAGGGCACCTCAACGCCCCCCTTTCCAAAATATTGCTTCCAGATTTCTATAGAGCCTTCCAGGCGAAAACCCGGCTAAAACACACCGTAAACAGGCATTCATATGTAGCGGAAAAACACCCAATCTGGCAACACCAGCCACCAGTGTCGCACCGCCACATGAGTCATCAAAACAAAAAGCAGCAAGGAGCCGACGAAGCAGCAAGGAGGCTTCATATGATCATTTAAAGGCAAGGCAGCTTTATTTGTATAGCACATTTCAGCAATGATTCAGTTTCATTACTCTGTTTAAGTTTAAGCTCTATTGTAAGATAATTAACCTGTCAGGTTTCTGTAAATGGTCCGCCGTCAATATCATTTATAATATCTTATGGTATATTTTATAAAGTGTTATTAGTGGATATGAGTTTCACTGTGAATTTGCTGAGCTATGAAAAGAAGCTAGAAATCATTATTAAAACACAAGCTCAGATTTACATTTCCAACAGACTTTTAAATTATAATCAACCACAGATATCCCTGTATATGATATATATATATTTAATACCCATGATTTTCATAAAACTATTCACTAAACCCTTTATTCCACCCATGAAACTATCTGCATTTGTCAACTGGTTCAATCTGTCACCAGTCCAGTGCCCATAACAAATGTTGTCAACTTTATATTGAGATTGATAACCATTGAGTCACTATTTGATGAAGGAAGATCATTTCTTATCAATTAAGGACCACATAAATTTAGAAAACAACAAGCTTGGAGCAAATTTAGTTTAGTTTAGTTTAGTTTATTTAACAGGACAATGTGCAGTTACATAAAAAAGATGGCTGCACCAGATTTAGCATTATGCTACTTTTCATCTGTAGTCCTCCACAATTATAATGACATAACAGAGTTAAGTACATGACAAAAACAATAAACATAACATGTTTATACAACAAAGACAGTTAAGACAATGTAAATAGACTATTTACACCGAAGGTGCAATACACAGATATACACAACAATGGATTAAAAGTGAGAGCAGGTCTGATGGTCTAAAAGGAAGTATTTAACAGCCCGCGAGAAGCTTTTAAAATTTGAGATATTCTTTAAAGTGTTAGGAATCCCATTCCATTCTTTGACTGCTTTATAGGAAAAGGCTGATTAAGAAAAAACAGTTTTTCTTTTGGGAACATTGCAATCACCCCTGGATACAGACCTCAAGGCTCTGTTTGTCAGTTAGTAGTAAAGCATTGTATTTTTTGTGTAGTATGTATTTATACATCTTTAACACAAACAAACATACACACTAATGCAATATACCTGTATATCAGGGATTCCCAAAGTGTGGTACGTGCACCCCCAGGGTTACGCGAGCTGCCACCAGGGGGTGCGCGAGAGGAAAGATTTAAAGGCGGTCTGTTTTTTAAATGGGATTTTTCCATACAAAAAAATGTAATAGGCCTTGCCTATTCAGAATCAGAATCAGAATCAGAAAAGCTTTATTGCCAAGTATGTTTACACACACGAGGGATGTGTCTTGGTATCATAAGTGCAAATCGCATTAAAATCATTAAAGCAACATACACAAACACACCGAGTTGCTACAATGTTTCTTTTACGTGGCTGAAAATAACCGTGCTTTCTGTTAATGAGCCTGTGTCTGTCACTCGTCCTCTTAAAAGTGGAAGCTTGTGCGTTGCTTTGTTGCATTATCTTGAAACTTTGTTGATGTTGTTATTGTCATGTGTGTTCTGGTTATTTGCGCATGATTAAACATGAGTCTTTATATGGCGATAAAACAAAGCTTTGTTGCGGGTTTTTTTAAGTGGGGATTGGGGGTGCGCCAACCCGGTTGGGACATAGAAGGGGGTGCGCAGGAAAAAAAGTTTGGGAACCGCTGCTGTATATCAATGCATTAAGCTAAAACGATTTAGCTAGCAAATTAATAATAACAATAATTTTATTACGGCTATAATAAGCTGCTGGAATAGTTAAAGTGCTCATATTATGCTCATTTTCAGGTTCATAAATGTATTTAGAGGTTATATCAGAATAGGTTTACATGGTTTAATTTTCAAAAAACACCATATTTTTGTTGTACTGCAAATTGCTGCAGCTCCTCTTTTCACCCTGTGTGTTGAGCTCTCTGTTTTAGCTACAGAGTGAGACATCTCACTTCTGTTCCATCTTTGTTGGCAAACTGTTGGCTGGCTGATTTGTATAGTGTAACCATAGCAACGCACAGAGCTGACCGTAAGACGTAGTTACTGTCTATTTATGTAGTTCTGGTCACGCTGATGTTTGTGCAAGTGCTCATTTTTCTGATCAATTTTGGTTTTTATTAGATATTTGATGCTATAAAAACCGGCTAAAAGGTAATGATTGACAGCTGGGATTGACTCCCGATTGGTCGGGCGGGGTGCGGGGGTGATTTTGTCTTCACTTTTGTAGAGCGCGAGGAAGTGGAGACGTGTCATCCATCTTCATCTACAGTCTACGGTTCATTCCCTGCGAACACACTGTTGCATGTTCATTTCTATTGTAAGTTCATTCTCTCCACACAAGCTCTAGTAAAACATTTGGTGGAGCCTTTTTTCTAAAATTACTTTTTTAAACTTTTAATTTTCTTTGCTTTGAAAGTCGATAAAGTCTATTTTCAAGAGGAAAAACAATGTGATCAATTACATTTACAAACCACATTGAGGGACGTTTTGCACAGCTAATATACATTTTTTCATGTGGTGTTATATGTGTTAAGGTTTTAGATCCTGCAAATAATGTAAGGACAAATGCATCGAGACCAGGGGTCAGCAACTGATCAAAAGAGATATTTTTGGTAAAACCATTTCTTTAAGAAATGTGTGGAGACTTATAATGAAAGAAACAGTCTATTTAAGTCTAAATTTGCCAATGCACTAGTACTGTAGTACTCAAGACTGGTCTCAAACTCAAGTCCGGTCTTGAGACTTTTCTTTCTGTTTTTTTTTTAAGTTAAATTAAGTAGTGAAAAGATCACCCTAAAACCAGTTTCTGTGCAAATGAAAAATTATGTATTTGTATGTAGATCAGGAAGGTAAGATTGGATCAAAGGTCATTCAAACAAACAGACATTCAAAGTTAGTGCAACAATAGACAAGGCAATGCTGTGGGATAAGCAGTGTAATAATAACATGAGGGCTGATTTACAGAAAACAAACAAGAATGATGCATTACAAGTGAGTCTACAAAATAAAAAAGGAAACTAACCAGACCAGGATATTTACAAATAAGTCATGCATTACTTTAATCATAAAGAAAACTTTGGATCGATCCAGTACAGCGGCGAAACAGTGTCGCCGGTCCAAACTGCTAACATTTGTCTACAATTTAAATTGTTTTTAACACAGCTGTATATTAAGTATGAGAGATAAACCTGTATTACTAACACAGCTGTATATTGTTAAGCATGAGAGGGAAATCTGTAATTTGTACCAGTGTTTCCACTGGTAACTCTCTGTTATTGCGGCCGCCAAGACATATATGATCAAAATTATAAAAGCTATAGCTGGGGAGCTTGCTAGCCTTAGTAACAGTTGCACAAAATACAAACAAATCAACTATTAAGGTTATTTTACTAACTTTAAAACAAACATGAAGGTGCTTGAGTGACATTTACCCATTACATAATAAATAAGTTAGTGATTTAGCTGTTCTTCCCAGCTTTGCTGGGGTTATTGCCAACTAGCTAAAGAACAAAGCACCAGCCCATAGTGAGATCGTGGTGCCTTTGACTCAAATCTGATTTTTTTTTTTTATTGGGGGTATCTTAATAGATAAAGAACTTATTTTTCGGAGTTTTATCAGAGACTGCTTTATTGGCCAAGCAAGTGTAAACACAAGGGAATTTGAACATGGCTTTGTGTTGCTTTCAACAAAGAAACAAAAAACAAGATGAACAAGGTAACGTTAAACATGAACGTTTGACTATGTACAGATATTAGTTGTATATAATAAATTGTATACATGCATATGCATATACAGTTAACTTACATGTTGATATATGGAGCTTATAAACAGTAAGGCAATTAGTGCAAATGATCCAGTAGATGGCGCCAATGTTCAATCAATGTTAGAGTTACAATGCATTCTTCCAAGAGTGCAGGTCACATAAGCTGATGAGGTACTACAATGTAATTTATCGTGTTATTTTTATACTGTCAGTACTTTTAGAGCAACTTTTATCATGGATAAAGGGCCTGGAACATGTATATGTTTAATGAATTGAAAGACATTTCAACCTATAATAATAATAATAATAATAATAATAATAATAATATAATATAATAATAATAATAATATATGCTATAACTTAATAGCTATGACTTGAATTCACTCAATAAATTTTTTTTTGAGGGGGGGGCACGTCTGGCGATGATGCCTAGGTGTGGCGGCGTACTTATCAACTATGATGTACACTGGCGACGGTGTGGTCAACCCACACGTTAGAGTCACACGACAATATCCTTTGGTAGGTTATCCGTGGTACAATCCACTCGCCATAGTGCTGGACCCATTTATAATGAGTCTGCCGTCACTCTGTGAGTAGCATACGCATCAGTCCATCGCAGTCTGGAGCCCTGCCCAATGTTGTTTTCTTGGGGATAGAGAGGCATAACGGAGTTTGTTCCAAAACCTCCCTGCCCTATAAAACCGAGGTGAGTGGGTATTTTATTTTCACAGCCAATATTGGCAAATGACAAAAATTAGCATCAGCAGTCTTTAAAAGCTGAGCAACATGCGACACTCTATTATTAGAACTTCAAGTTTCTTCTCAAACTTCGGAGCGAGTATCGAATTTTGAGTCATAGTGAGAGAAACAAAATGTCTCCCCTGTTCTTTCTGACCACTGTCCAATAATGTTTTTTGGCACAGACGAAGCGGGCAGCCGCCCGGGGCGCAAAATTACGAATCCCACTATGGCCACGCCAAGACGCGTCCTACGAAGCAGTTTGATTGGGGTTAGGCATTTGACCTCAAGTGGTCAAGGTTAGGGTTAGGGGATTGGACCTGTACATGTAAGCATGGACACCTGGCCAATTAGTAGTGTGTGAATATTTTTATTCACCGTGTGGGAAATTGGCAAATTGGCGCCCCTGCTTGCTGAGAAGGTACCGTGCACAGAGAAGCTGTGAGAAAGGGAAAGGGGAGCGGCTGAGTTCACCGCTGGGTCAAACGGGTTGCTGGGCATATACG
>CM046810.1:19032442-19096279 GCA_025617405.1 Perca schrenkii | reverse complement strand
AGCCTGGGTCTGTCCGAGGTTTCTTCCCAAGAGGGAGTTTTTCCTCGCCACTGTCGCACTGCTTGCTCTTGAGGGAATTACTGTAATTGTTGGAATTGTTGGTTGCTTTGTAAATTATAGAGTGTGGTCTAGACCTACTCTATCTGTAAAGTGTCTCGAGATAACCTATGTTATGATTTGATACTATAAATAAAATTGAATTGAATTGAATTTGACAAAACTACACGAACACGGGGGAGAGTTGCTGCTCAACAGCTGCAGCAGTTTGTTAGGTCAGTTCTAACTCTTTGAAACACTAAAGGGAAAAAAATAACACAAACTAGAGATGGAGGCAGAAGTAGAGCAGCAACTCTCATCAGATTCTGAGAGGTAAAATGTTTTATTACTGCTTCAGTTCCCTGTCAGAAAGAGCCGTCTGAGAGCAAGAAATCTGCTCCTGAGTGTTTAAAACAGCAAATGTAAAAGGTTGGATTGCTATTCTTTTTCAATGACATAGAAATGGTAACACACACACACACACAAACACATCTATCATTTCAATCACTGCCGGCATTCACACGCAAATACACAAAGTGCCTTGGAAAACACAGCCATGCTATTGCAGAAATCTAACCCACACTTGATCTTGTTCTCTCCTTCTCTCCATCACTCACTCTTTCACAGACTCTCACACACACAAACACATACACACACACACAAACACATACACACACACACACACACACACACACACACACACACAGTAAAACCGATAGAAATCAGACGGGATGAGTCAGATCAGACACTTCAGTAAGCTTAGTAGATTTGTATCGAAGCACTCTCATCAATTGATCAGAGACGAAGGAGTTAGCAACTGTCTTTAGTTAACACACACACACACACACCTCGTCTATAATTCATGGGGTGTATTGTGCGGATGCAGTTAACTGCCGCTTAAAAGTAATTAATTGATTTCCTGACATATCAGTTAGCAGCAGGACCAAATGACTGACACACACACACACACAGACACACACACGGTTTCAATGAAAGGAGGCATTAATGGGGTTAAACTACCATTAGACTATGTGCTGGTTTGTGTATTTCTTCTGATTAACGTTAAGGTATTAACGATAAGGTTTTTAACTACATGTCTCCATCGTACAATAACTCAGCCACATGTTGAAATCTTTTACTGCATGGAGCCACTTACAGTAGGCTGCTGGATGACTTTACGGCACAGTGCGGCAGAGCTTTACGGCTGCCGTCGTAAAGCTCTCAGAGTTTCTTCTAACCAGCAGCAGATGGAGGAAGAAGTGAAAGGTTGATAGTCACCAAAGTTCAGCAAAGGTCAAAATTGATAACTTAGAATCTTTTTTACATTATAGGCTGATTTATGGTCCTGTGTTGCAGTGTAGATACAGACCCTACATCATCAAAACGGACCCTACGCTGCGCATACTAGGCTGTAGATACGGACCCTACACGTAGATAGGACCCTATGCCATAGATACAGATCATACAGAATCAGAATCAGAAATACTTTAATAATCCCAGGGGGAAATTATTTTTGTTACAACTCCAGATATACAAACAACATATACAAACAACATCCAGACTTTAACATATATATTAAAAACAAATACACAGTAATAATATATAAAAGATCCAATGTACAGTGTTAAAGTGCAAAAAGTGCAATAAAAAAGAGAAATGATTGTCAGTGTTTGAGAGATTACAGAGATGGTGAATTCGACTCTCCGAGGGAGGCATTGTAGAGTTTAATGACCACAGGCAAGAACGATTTCCTGTGGCGCTCTGTGGTGCATCTGGGTAAGAGGAGTCTTCTGCTGAAGGTGCTCCTCTGCTGGGCCAGTGTGTCGTAGAGAGGGTGGGAGACATTATCCAAGATGAACTGAAGTCTGGACAGCATCCTCCTCTCAGCCACGGTCGTCAGTGTGTCCAGCTCCTCCCCCACGACATCACCAGCCCTCCTGATCAGTTTGTTCATTCTGTTGGTGTCTGCGATCTTCATCCCACTGCCCAAGCATGTGACAGTGAAGAAGATAGCATTGGCCACAACAGACTGGTAGAACATCCTCAGCATCGTCCGACAGATGTTAAAGGACCTCAGCCTCCTAAGGAAAAAGAGTCGACTTTGGCCCTTTTTGTAGACAGCCTCGGCGTTTCTAGTCCAGTCCAGCTTATTATTTAAGTACACCACCAGATACTTTTACTCCTCAACAGTGTCCACAGGGACCCCCTGGATGGACACAGGGGTCCCAGATGATTTCCACTACAAGCTCCTTAGTTTTTGTCACGTTGAGCTGCAGATGGTTCAGCTCACTCCAAGTGACAAAGTTGTCCACAACAGTCCTGTATTCATTCTCATCACCCTTTTCTATGCAGCCCAACTATTGCTGAGTCATCAGAAAACTTCTGAAGGTGGCAGGACTAGTTGAAGTCCGAGGTGAAGAAGGTGAAGAGGAAGGGAGAGAGGACAGTCCCCTGTGGAGCCCCAGTGTTGCTGACCACCCTGTCAGACACACAGTTCTTTAGGCGTACATACTGTGGTCTACCCATCAGGTAATCAACAATCCAGGACACGATGGGGGCCTCCACCTGCATTGCAGTCATCTTTTCACCCAGTAGAGCCGGACGGATGGTGTTGAAAGCACTGGAGAAGTCAAAGAACATGACTCTCACAGTGCTCGCAGGCTTGTCCAGATGAGTGTAGACTCTGTTCAGCAGGTAGATGATGTTGTCCTCATCTCCCAGGCTGGGCTGGTAGGCGAACTATAGTGGATCAGTGAAGGGCCTGACCATAGGCCTTAGCTGCTCCAGGACGAGTCTCTCGAAGTTCTTCATGATGTGAGACATCAGAGCCACCGGTCTGTAGTCCTGAGGGCCGCTGGGACGCAGCGTTTTTGGCACAGGAACGAGGCAGGACATCTTCCACAGCACGGGGACCCTCTGTAGGTGCAGGCTAAGGCTGAAGACTAGACTTAATACTCCACACAGCTGGGGGGCACAGGCTTTAAGCACCCTACGAAATACATCTTCTGGGTCAGCAGCTTTGCCGGAGTGGAGTCTTGTCAGCTGTTTTCTCACCAGGTCAGGCATGAAGGACACTGTAGAGGTGACTGTGGGGGGAGGGGGGAGGTCCTCAGGTTGTAGAGGACATGGTGTAGAGGAGGGGGGAGAGGTGGAGCAGGAGGGTGTGAGTTTGAGTACCCCTTGCACTCTCCTCACCTCATCACGGTTGTCATCTCTGAACGCCCTCTTCTTTTCATTCAGGATGGCCTTAATGTGATCCAGGGTTTATTATTGGCGTAGCAGGTTACTGTCCAAGCAGGTACATTGCAGTCCACACAGAAATTAATGTAGTGAGCCCATCAATGCCCATCAATGTCCTCCCCGTGGGGCTCACAGAGTGCAGGCCAGTACGCCACTTCAAAGCAGCCCTGCAGTGCATCACAAGCCTCCTCCGACCACTTCCTCACTGTTCTTGTGCTTGTAGGCTTCCTCTTCACCAGAGGCACATAGCAGGGTTTGAGGTGAACCAGATTGTGATCTGACCTGCCAAGAGAGGGGAGAGAAGAGGAGATGTATGCTTCCTTAACATTAGCATACATCAGATCCAGGGTCCTCTCCTCTCTGGTAGGACAGCTGACATATTGTTTGAACGTCGGCAGAACTCTTTCCATGGGGACGTGGTTAAAGTCTCCCAACATGACGATGAGGGCACTGGGCTGTTGAGTCTGTAGTTTTGAAATGGTGGTGTGAATGATGCTGCAGGCAGATATTGGGTTTGCAGAGGGAGGGATGTACACAACAACAATGATGACATGCGGGATCTCTCTAGGCAGATGGTATGGACGTCCAACGGGCAGCAGTTCAACATCCGGTCTACAGAGCTGTTCTTTAATTGTGATATGACCGGGATAACACCATCTGCTGTTTACTAGAATGGCAAGCCCCCCGCCCTTCCGCTTACCGCTCTCGGTGCAATCTTCTGGTCCGTAATGTCCCTGTGCAGCCATGTCTCTGTGAAACACATTAGACTGCACTCACAGTACTTTATTCCCACGACGTTGCTTCCCTCCTCTGCGTCCTCTGTGTTTTTTTCTCAAGAGTTCGGGGGGAATATTAGCTGGTCTGGACACAATGCCGGCCAGCATTATCAGTTGTACGCCGGAGTAAACAAAGGCAGCATGTCCCGGTGAAAGTGGCATTGATAAAAACAACACTAAAAAAGCACAAAAACTCTCCAAAGCAACCTCGTTAGAGAGGGAAAGACTTCACAGAGTTAAAGTGATAAAACAAGAACGAAAAAAAGAGAATGAAAGTTTAAAAAAAGTTTAAAAAGCAAACTCAAAAGCTGGAGCACATAACAGGCAGCATGCAGCTTTCGTGCATGCGTACTTCGGTACATACGGACCCTACATCATAGAAACGGACCCTACACCATACATACAGATACTACGCTGTAGATACAGACCCTACAACGTAGATACAGACCCTACATCATAGAAACGGACCCTACGCCATAGATACAGACCCTACGCCGTACATACAGACTCTACGCCGTAGATACAGACCCTACGCCGTAGATACAGACTCTACGCCGTAGATACAGACTCTACGCCGTACATACAGACTCTACGCCGTACATACACACTCTACGCCGTACATACAGACCCTACGCCGTACATACAGACTGTACGCCGTACATACAGACTCTACGCCGTACATACAGACTCTACGCCGTAGATACAGACTCTACGCCGTAGATACAGACGCCAACAATAATGTCACTTTTTCTTCATGTCATCTCCCATTAAAATACTTTTAATGTGATAAGTGTGTGTTATTCCTTTGTCTGTGTTTGTGTGTGTTGAATTATTCAGCTGGCCTCTGCGAACAGAGAAGAGGGCTTATTCTTGCTAAACTAAAAATTGATTTTCTGACATAAGAAATGAAGGAGAGAGAAAGAGAGAGACAGAGAGAGAGAAAGAGACAGAGGGACAAAGAGAGAGAGAGCATATGTATTCAATCATGCACAGTCAAGTTTCGTTAAATGTTCACTCTTTCAACATAGAAATGTCGGGAATGGTAATAGATGGAGCAAATTGAGACTGCTTCTGAGACAGACACACACACAGACAGAGACAGTGAGAGAAAGATAGACAGACAGATAGAGGGAGAGAGAGAGATAGATAGAGAGAGAGAGGAAGATAGAAGTGCCCCAGGCTGTGTTTAGTGCAGTTTGAATGGCTGAGCAGGTGCATTAGAGCAAAAAAAATGATACACACACACACACACACACACACACACACACACAGTGAACGTGGACGTCACAACTGATCAGAAAGGTTCCTGGTTCTGTCCGTTGCGTGTGTGAAGTTCTCAGAGATAAATTAATTCCTGAAGACTTTCTCTCCGTGTTGAACTTCTGTTTGACATTTTTCAGGTGCAGGTTATTTGGACTGATGAAAGTTCTCATGAAGCCTGCAAGAGACTAGTCACAGGTGCAGTAAATATGCCGTTACTTCTGCCAACAGAGAAGCCAACAGAGCGAGGAACACAATGCCAGGACTCCGAGCAAGAACACACAGGAACTGTGAAAGCAGTTGTCTTGATGTTGAACCTGCAATATGACTAATGTCTGAACCAAGGTTTATGTGACCCACTGTACCCTTCCACATCTTCCCTCCCCCCCGCCGTACCCCCCGCCATACCACGCCGTACCCCACCATACCTTTCCACATCTTGCCTCCCCCCCGCCGTACCCCAAATTCCCCCCTGTGCTGCTCTACGCGGTACCCCCCCACATCCTTCCCTCCGCCTTACCCCCCCCACATCTCCCCTCCCCCCGCCAGACCCTCAGTGAGGGTACAAAAAACAAACCTGAGAAGTGAACTGTGCACACAGAATTAAATATAAAGATATACTGGTCTAATTCCAGATAGATTCTTACTTTACAACTGCTAACTATCTTTGGTTCAACGGTGTGTTTAAGGTCCAGGTTTATCATGGTCAGAGAACACGAGTCACTAAAATCAATGACTGTTCCTGTTCCACGGCCTCTATCATTTCTGACAGTTTGAGAATGACACAATCAACTAATTAGCCATTCACACCCTCAGGCTTTGGGTACTGTGTGTGTGTGTGTGTGTGTGTGTGTGTGTGTGTGTGTGTGCGTTTGCATGCTAAGTAACCTCACATATTCTGGAAAACATAAAAGAGGTCATCACAGTGGAAGGACCTAGCCGAATCAGCCAATCAGACACCTTAAACCCAACCACACGGGGACACACAGAGTCCCAAACGAGCCAATGAATTAATTAGAAGGCTTAGTCGCCGGGCGGAATTTAAAATAGAGAAAAAAAGGATGCTAATGGGTTAAAGGCAACACTTTGCATTCACTTGTTAACCACAATGTGGGGACAAATGGGGATGGCAGGAAGAAAGGGGGTGAGGCAGAGCGAGAAAAGGGTGAGGTGACTCTTTGCATGACTTCTTCGTTAACCACAGGACCGAAGGGACGACTGTCCCACCAGACTTCACAGACACGCACCCGCTATCTCGCCCATTAAGGCTGAAGGGAAACCAGTGCGGTTTTGAAAAAAAAACTTGGGAACAGTGAAAAAGCTCAGGATGATCACAGTTTTCATCGATCGTCAGATGGCTGTTCGCTGTCGGCGGTTTCTGGAAACTTCGGAGGAGGTTAGAGTCAGCGGAGAAGTGTAGCGAAGCAAAGAGGGTGACTGAAAATAGAGACGGTGACGACATTTCTTAAAACATATAGTCGTCAAAGTTTATTGTGAAAGGGCAAGAGAACAACAAGATGTCGAGGTTTACCTCCGTAACCGTAACCATCTGCCATCCTAAACCCAACCACTGACTCGGCATGGTCTTGGTATTGACCGAAGTTACTGTGCAGGGTGGTGAGCTTGGATCGGGTGCCCACTGTGGTATGATTCAGCTTCACCATTAAATGTGGGTCTGTGGCCTCGCTGGTGGTTCCCCTTTGTCACTAAATCTCAGTAAACGATGTTGTCTGAGGTCCAGATGACAGAAGAGAAGAGCTTGAATGGAACCCAAAGAAATCTTGGTGTGTTTGAGTCGGATCAGCAGTGCAGACGCTATGCAGAACTGGCCGATATTAATGAGAAAGATGAAACAGAGGAGAGGAAATGAAGGGATTTTTACTGTAGCTCTGTCTTCCTGCTGCTGCCGATGTAGGAGGAGGGAAACACAAACGTAACGCTAAGAATGCACCCAGAGAATCAACCTCACTCCAGTTTGAGTTACGTTTTTTAGAAAATCCATAGAGCAGCTTTTTGAGGAAATCACTGAACATTTTTAAAGACATTTGTAGGGTTTTGTTGACATAAGAAAGATGTAGAATAATGCAAACTGATCTTATAATGCATAAACCTTCTGCTTTATACAGCATGGTCGGGGCTGTCTAGATGGTGACATGAAGCGACTGAGGCCTGGGCAACTGAGGCCTGGGCGACTGAGGCATGAGTGGCTGTGGCCTGGGCGACTGAGGCCTGGGCGACTGAGGCCTGGGCGGCTGTGGCCTGGCTGGGCGACTGAGGCCTGGGCGACTGAGGCCTGGGCGACTGAGGCCTGGGCGGCTGTGGCCTGGGCGACTGTGGCCTGGCTGGGCGACTGAGGCCTGGGCGACTGAGGCCTGGCCGACTGTGGCCTGGGCGACTGAGGCCTGGGCGACTGAGGCCTGGGCGACTGTGCCCTGGGCGACTGAGGCCTGGGCGACTGAGGCCTGGGCGACTGTGGCCTGGGCGACTGTGGCCTGGGCGACTGAGGCCTGGGCGACTGTGCCCTGGGCGACTGAGGCCTGGGCGACTGAGGCCTGGGCGACTGTGGCCTGGGTGGCTGTGGCCTGGGCAACTGAGGCCTGGGCGGCTGTGGCCAGGGCGGCTGTGGCCTGGGTGACTGAGGCCTGGGCTACTGTGGCTTGGGCTGCTGCGGCCTGAGCGGCTGTAGCCTGGGTGACTGAGGCCTGGGCGACTGAGGCCTGGGCAACTGAGGCCTGAGTGGCTGTGGCCTGGGCGACTGAAGCCTGGGCGACTGTGGCCTGGGCAACTGAGGCCTGGGTGACTGAGGCCTGGGCGGCTGTGGCCTGGGTGACTGAGGCCTGGGTGACTGAGGCCTGGGTTACTGAGGCCTGGGCGACTGTGGCCTGGGCAACTGAGGCCTGGGTGACTGAGGCCTGGGCGGCTGTGGCCTGGGTGACTGAGGCCTGGGTGACTGAGGCCTGGGTTACTGAGGCCTGGGCGACTGTGGCTTGGGCTGCTGCGGCCTGGTCTGCTGCAGCCTGGGCGACTGAGGCCTGGACAACTGCAGCCTGGGCGACTGAGGCCTGGGCATCAGCATCAATCCATCACTGTCACATTTTGACTTGTTAATTTGTTGGTCTTGCATTGAAACAAATGAAACTGACTCTGTCATAAACCAAAGTGTATGATGGGGGAATCCATGATAAAACCTCCAGCTGAGTGAGGACATTTCTTTCAGAGATCAAACAGCAAAGCGGCTGTGTGATGTGTGGCCAGATTGCCACATGCTGTGTGTGTGTGTGTGTGTGTGTGTGTGTATGTGGTGTGTGTGTGTGTATGTGTATGTGTATGTGTGTGTGTGTGTGTGTGGAATAAGAGAGATCCATAGAAGGCATTCTTCCTTTATTCCCAGGCTTCAAAATAAGAGCCAGAGATCACAGCTGGAGAAATGACCCAAACAAGAAAGAAAGAGAGAGAGAGAGAGAGAGAGAGACAGAGAGACAGAGAGACAGTTAGACAGATAGAGACACATTCATGTATGTAGAAAGATGTGAGAATATGTTAGAATGTGTGTTTTCTAACAGTAAAGTTAAGGTAAGTTGTTTCAGACTTGAAGCAGACCCTGCTGTGTGGAGAAATAGTTGTAAAGTGATGGAAGAAGAAGGAGGGTTTCTGGTAAGCAACACGACTTATTTCTCATTAGTCCTTCCTTCCTTTCATCCACTCTATGCCTTCTTCCATTCTGTTCTCACTGACTTCCCAACATCAGCAGCGCGCTGAAAAACATTTGTGTCTCGGGAATCAAATTTCAGGAGCCTGGCATCGCCAAAGTAACTACAACATGCTTATTAGTCTGAAACCTCTCAGTACATTTTACATTTCCAAGGGGCGTTATCAACAGGGCAGACCATAATACCAAACTGCGTTTGGCTGAGGGACCAATAAGAAAAACAACCAATCAGAGCAAAGAAAAGCTTTTTGCTGCTTTTTTCATCGCTTTTGACCATTTACCCGTCTTTTCTCTGTGTGCTTCCTGTGCAGCTGAGCAGACAGGATTTTACTGTGTGTGTGTGTGCGTGTGTGGGGGGGGGGGTTAAAACATTACAACTTGTTTTTCTTTACTCAAGACGTTCTGAGATTTTTCTTGAAATTCTCAATACAGACTAAATTCAACTAAAAATAATTTAGTTTTTGCTCCTCCTTACTGGCCTTTCTCTCCCTCTGCTGTTCTGTTCCTTTTTCTTTTCATGCAGCCAACAAACACACACACACTCAAGTGAGCCCAGCTTGTGGTTATTTATTGTAAAACTCTGCTGGGTTTGTGGCTTTTGGTTGTCTGTGGTGTGTGTGTGTGTGTGTGTATGTGTGTGTGTGTGTGTGTGTGTGTGTGTGTGTTTGTGTGCGTGCGTACGTACGTATGTGCAATGAATGCAAGGCCTTGTCTTTCCAACAGTTGCTCTGCCACATGCTTCCTTCTTTTCCTCACTATCATCTCTGTCTGTTACAACACACACACACACAGCCTCTGTTAGGTTGCAGCTCACACAGTTTTTATTTCCTTGTAACTTTGCACCCACCAACACTGATACTGCAGTTACTGTAGCAATGGGTTCATATGATATCGTACGAAAACTCATGCACAACAACTAGTATGATATCCTACGAAATAATGGAAACCGGGGTCATGTGACAAGTACACCACCGACAGTTTAGACACTAAAACCACTAGTTAAGATTAGAAAAAAGACGAGGTTTGGATTATAACAGCGGCCCTCCAGGACATGAACACCTGTTTCCTGTTTTCTCCTTAACGTCTTCAGGACATGAACACCTGTTTCCTGGGTGAAAGTCTTGTGTTTTCTCCTTAACTTCTTCAGGACATGAACACCTGTTTCCTGTTTTCTCCTTAACGTCTTCAGGACATGAACACCTGTTTCTTGGGTGAAAGTCTTGTGTTTTCTCCTTAACTTCTTCAGGACATGAACACCTGTTTCCTGGGTGAAAGTCTTGTGTTTTCTCCTTAACTTCTTCAGGACATGAACACCTGTTTCCTGGTTGAAAGTCTTGTGTTTTCTCCTTAACTTCTTCAGGACATGAACACCTGTTTCCTGGGTGAAAGTCTTGTGTTTTCTCCTTAACTTCTTCAGGACATGAACACCTGTTTCCTGGGTGAAAGTCTTGTGTTTTCTCCTTAACGTCTTCAGGACATGAACACCTGTTTCCTGGGTGAAAGTCTTGTGTTTTCTCCTTAACTTCTTCAGGACATGAACACCTGTTTCCTGGGTGAAAGTCTTGTGTTTTTTCCTTAACTTCTTCAGGACATGAACACCTGTTTCCTGGGTGAAATTTTTGTGTTTTCTCCTTAACTTCTTCAGGACATGAACACCTGTTTCCTGGGTGAAAGTCTTGTGTTTTCTCCTTAACTTCTTCAGGACATGAACACCTGTTTCCTGGGTGAAAGTCTTGTGTTTTCTCTTTAACGTCTTCACGACATGAACACCTGTTTCCTGGGTGAAAGTCTTGTGATTTTTCCTTAACTTCGTCCTAGACATAAACTCCCATCAAACCTTTTTACTACATTTGAACTCTTGAGATTCTCTCAGAATAATCAATATGATTTATCATCTTTTTTCCTGTTATTGTAAATGAAATGTTTTGGACATTTTGGCAGCATCACCTTGGGAACTTCCAACAGTTGTGTATCACTTTGTTCTGACATATCCTAAACAATGAATGGCTCCAGAAGACAATCAATGAGGAAAGTGTTTGCTGGATCATTGAGTGTGATATGTGACTCTCTGCCTCTCTCTGTGAGTGGCTTGTTTCGCTGCTTTGACACTTTGCTGATAAGTTATGAATGTGAGAACGCTCAGACGCTAGGGTTGCCGCTGTGTCTGAACGAGGCTCGGCATCTTTAAAATCAGCCTGAAGCAGACCTGTTCTGCTTCCTCTGTTACACCATGCAGTCTGCTGATAACACACACACACACGGCAGGTGCAGCCTCCAGATAACCAGACGTTTGTGACGTTGTGGCAGCCAGACGCCAACAATGTCGACACTGAACGCAACACGATGCGTTCAGACGTCACCACAGGCGTAAATTACAGAAAAGTTTGATATATGAACAGTGCAATGCTTTAAATTCAACACATGGAAGATGGAAATGCCAAAAACAACTTTCAGCCACAACATCTGAGATATATGGAAGGAAAAAAACTGATATATGGAGCGGGAACGGAGGGATGGAGGAAAAAAGAACAGCTCCTGGAGAATACTTATGAATCAAGAAACAGGATTAACAGACACCATTACAAATTGAGTCACAATAACGTTTCCATATAGGAGTTGTGTTGTCTTGTTGTCATGCCACTTTATCAGCCCGTGTTTATATTCATTAATGGACTGTGTGAAATTTAACGGAGCACACGTTGCCGTGCTCTGCTAGGATTCATGCAGAGTTATCAGAAAACTAGACTCACCTCGTATGAGAGCTGACTCATCAAAGATACTGTTGGATGCCATGATATTATCCTTTCCGCTCTTTTTTAATGTGTGCATGAACAGAAAATACACACAGACACACAAACACACACAAGCAACGTAAGGTCTGAGCTTTCAGCTGTCTTCATTCCTCACATATGAATAGTATCTTGAAAGGACAAACGCAGACGGAGGAGGCAACGCGAGGAATTCAGTGATTCAGAGATAACAAATATCTAACAGGCCAGTTCAGTTGGGCAGATAGACCGTACAGGTAAACTTTCACATAACAGACACTTAAGCAACTGGGACGGGCTGAACAGAAAGGGCTGTTAGATATCTGCAGGACTGATGTGGAAGATGGAGACAGGTGTGGAGACAGACAGTTGTGCAGACAGACAGGTGTGCAGACAGACAGGTGAGGAGACAGACAGGTGTGGATATGGGCGGGGCATTCAGAGGATGGACAGGTCTCATTCGATCTCACACCAGTGTGCAGCGGTTTTCGCATTGAACAACATGTTTCCTCTGAATGGTATGGAAGGAGCATTTAGATGTTTTCTCTGGTTGGTGGGTGCGTCATAGATGTTATAGCCAATCAGCAGCAGAGTGTCATTAAATATGTGGTGGTACTTGCGCTCATAGTACCAAAGCAATGAAAAAACTGTAACTCTCCCAACATCAATCAGCTACAAAAACTCCAGACTATGACGGGAATTTATATCTGAAGACGGCTTTAGAGTGGGTTCAAACTTTCACCACCTGCTGGTTTCAGGATCTGTAATCAGAGGCAACTTGACCCTCAAATCCACACCTTCTTACACCCAAACACCTGCACCGACACACACACACACACACACACAAATAATTCCAAGACAGCTGTTAGTTCCTCAGCAGATTTAGGTTTCTGCTTTTTGGCGTTTTTCCTCGATTACGTGTGATTGCTGTTGTACTTCTTTGCAATTTGTGTAGAAATCAGAGCAAAGTTAAGTTTGTGCAGGTCTAAATGGACGCTCAGGCACTCCGGGTTTTGGATGCTGACGTGTTCGGGGACAGAGGGTTTTGGGAGGGTAGATGAGGACTGGGCTGGGAACAGATGATGTCCTGGGAGAGCTCAGCAGGACGCCGCTGACCTCTGACCCCTCCCAGACACAACATGGCCTAACCCGAACCCTCCAACCCTGATCCTCCAGCTGCAGCTTCCTGGGTCACGCCAGGGTGAGACGCCGACGCAGGGAGACAATCAGCTGACATTAAGAGGAACACAGGGAGGATGGTCACCTACTCTGTGATATGAAGCACAAAATAAATGTCATCTACCTGGACTGACAGAAAATAGCAAAGCAAGAAACAAAAGACAGAACCTGACACAGGGCGCTCAATCAGCTGATGTTTTGTACCGACAAGACAGGCCACGGAGCTACGTTAGCGCACACAAATCATCACGTTCTGACTACTCCGTTGTTGCTGCACGCCTCACTAGTGAGTCCGCGACTTTCCGCAAATCGGTTTATAAGGAAGTATATGCTGATGTAGGCCGCTAGATCTTTACAATGCAATGTGCTGCTCTAACCATTCTGCTACGTTGATTTGACTGTCTATCCATTTTATAACTATGGTGATTGGTGCATACATAAACAAACAAACCTATTAAACATTGATATGAAATAAACAATAAATACAGAAATAAATATGTACAAAGTAGCTGTTAGGGTTTAGGATTATACTCCCCACAGAGCTCCCACGACATCAAACCACATCATGTCTACACCCTGCTCACATCTGGGTGTGTGTTTGTGTCCGTGTGTGTTGTGTGTGTGTTGTGTGCGTGCATGTGTATGTGTGTGCATGTCGCTGTGTGTGCTCCTACCATCTGCTACAATACAACAGTTGAAGTGGCCTTTGAATGTATCAACAAAGTGAACAAAGTAAAGTCTGGATGGCGTCCAGCAGCTGACCATTCCTCTCTGGACTGGCCAGACTCTGAGTCACAGCAACATGCTCTGTCCTTTTAGCATCAGTTGGTGTGGTTCATTTGGTCAGCTGTGAGAAAGCAACAATCAAACTCAGGTGTTCACCAAAAGCGACCAAACAAGCGTACCGAGACCTGCTAGATGAGGAGGTCTCACACTAACTGTGTACTCTGCCAGTCTGAGCTAATGTCTCCTGTAGTCAGGTAGCTTTGCAATGTGCGACGCGGCACAGCAGCAAACTGTAACAGCTTCAATGTCTCTCTCTGAAACAGACAGCAGCAAACTGTAACAGCTTCAATGTCTCTCTCACAAAAGAGACTACAGGGAAACTCGCCGTGCACCACTCACATCTCCCTGGTCACCAGCTGCCGCTGAAGTTGGAGACAGACACTGGCAAAGTCTCGGTGACCAGAGCAGAAGTAGGAATGTCTGACATTGCTGATAAGTTCTAAAATGAACTGGTTTGACCATGAGATGGAAGAAATATTCACTAGTCAAGAACACAGGACCTTCTTCCTGTTTTTACTTTCTTGCTCCCGCCCCCCCCAGACACATCCGACCAATAAGAGGAGGGAACGCCTGATTTGTAATGATGCATTCTGGTACGCTTGGACTTTTCCAGGTGTGAAACCAAACCGAACCAAGGGGAAACCGCTCCAAGTTTATTAACTCATCAACTGATTCAGACTGAAGCAATCAAACTACAGGTGTGAAAATGCCCTGATTTTGTCATTGGTCAGACCGTCTTTTATTCAGTTTTTGGGTCTCCTCCCTCTCTCTTTTTTTCTGTAAAATTGACCGTTACCTGACCAACAGTCTATCTTTTTCTGTTTGTTGTCTCATCTGAGAAAGGGGCTGGTAAAATAAGATTTCTGTCTCCATCCAGCTCCTTTCTAATCATGGAAATGTAATATAGCTTAAATAATACTTTATGGCTGGATTATAAAATGTGTCTCTTTCCATATGAACAACAAAAAGTGTTGGTGCAGTCTGGAGGTGTTTTCTGAGGGAGTGAAGAATGACAGAGGGAGGGATGGTGGGAAAGAGTAGAAACGAAGAGGAGAAATGTTTCTGTCTGCTCAGGGTGAGAAACTTCTGGAAGCTCAGTGAATCACCCTAACCCTCCTCAAACAAAGCAGCTGTCCGCTGAACTACCTAACCCTAACCAAACTGTCGGGAGGGTGTGAGTTCACCAAAGATTTAAACGGTAGAGATGGAAAGATGTGTCATCATCCGAAGAAACAGAGAGAAGTGAAGGAGATTCCTCAGTTTCAGTGACTCAGCAGCAGGGGGGGATTCTTCCAGTAAAACATTGAGAAACGCTGAGTCACACCTGCATGTGTTGAGTCTGACAGCTGCACAAGAACAATCATCAGGAGTTCATGAACAAACATCTGAATCATTCTTCAGTAAAAGAACAAAACTATTCTCAACTAAATCTACTCAATGTATCGACAGTTGAAGTGGCCTGGATCGGTCTCTGTTAATTAGGTTTTAGAGGCATTCTTTGAACATGTACAGCACGATCACAATCTGCCTCTCAATCTGGGTTGGTACTGCAGTTTGTGACAGTTTATGGCCTCCTGTGGTGAATCTTTTGGTGTGAGCGGGACATTAGCTGCTCCACAAAGCAGAACCAAACCATTCAGCTGCTACGCAGCGAGACGTTTGGGAGAACACTTTAAACCTACGTATTCAGTCTGACTGTCTTATATTTTGTGGAGAACGTTTTACTTTTTTACTCACACTCAGAGAAACACTCAGAGTCTCTCTCTCTCTCTCCCCCACCCACCCTCTGGAAAACCCATGGAACAAATTGAAAATAAAATGGGTAGATGGAAGTGGCTACTCCCTCAAATGTCCTATAGAGGCAGAGTTTTAGTTTTAAACAATCTTGTTGCATCCCTTTTGTGGCAACGTTTATCTTGTGTGGACCCCCCGTCAGGCCTACTGGCTCAGATCGAGAGGAAAATGGTGGATTTCTTTTGGGGGGGGGTGGGGGTCTGCACTGGGTGCCACAGGGAGTGCTGTTTTTATCAAGAGAGGAGGGGGGACAGGGCCTTGTCCAGCTGGCCAGCAGAACGGCCACCTTCAGACTTAAGTTTCTGACGGGCCGTCTGACTTGGTGTGCGTCTGACTTGGTGTGGAGGAACGTGACCAGCTGTATCCTCAGACATGGGAGTCAACTGGGGCTGGATGCTGCTTGGTTTTTAACTGAGCCTACAGTTTTATCAGGGCCTTTTTAAGTCTTGGGCCCTTTTTAACTGTAAATTGTGTGATAGGTCTAAATCTCTGCACTGGTTGTTGAAGGAGCCGGGAGCAGACTGGATATCTGCAGCGGGGTGCCCGGGCTGCTGGCAGCCCTAAACCAATCCGGGACTCTAGCCTGCAGCAGCTGGTAGAGGCGGCAGGGCCTGGACTAATGGGGACCGGGGCTCTGGGTTCTCTCCTGGGCTGAGATCCATCCGGGTCGCACAAAGACTCCTACAACTATGGAAACAAAAGCTGAGTGGGAGAGAGAGGAGATTTCTTATGGAGTACAGCCGGGGAGAGGCCAGACCCCACAGACCCGTTCCTGGAGGTTTACCTGAGCCCAGAGTTTGGACAGGAGACCGGCCTCCTGCTAGCTGTCAGTAGCCCAGGCAAACTTACCCTGAACGGAGCAGATAAAGTGATGTTTTACCAGAAGTGTGTGAAAGCTATCAACAAAAAAGGACTGCGTGGTAGACCCCCCACTGTCTGGAATGACAAGCTGGGGGGGGGGTAGGGAGGGGGGGGGGACCAGTCCCGTCCCCATTGGAGGGTTTTATACAAGCCTCCCCTCAAAGGAGGCCAGGGCAGTCTGGCTCTCTCTCTCTCTCTCTCTCTCTCTCTCTCTCTCTCTCTCTCTCTCTCTCTCTCTCTCTCTCATGTTGCTTTATTGGCATGACAAAAAATGCATCTGTGTAGCCAAAGCATAAGAACAAACATACATATAACCCTGTCTCTCTCTGTCAGGGATCGGGGGTCAAAGAGAGCACAGCGAATGTGATAATTGGTCCCATGGGGTTTTAAGGAGTTTGTGTGTGTGTGTGTGTGTGTTGTTTTTGAAATATTGTTTCAGCCAAGTACCCCCGGACCAGAGCAAGAGCCTGGTTATATAAAGAGGCAGAGTAAAGCACTGCACCATCAGTGTCTGATTTAAACTGCAACACTGTAACTGAAAAACACTGAAATTCTATTCAAATGTTCATTATTATACCATAATTATTTTAGGAAGTATGCATGTATAAAGGTAAATATGGTGCAAAAGGTGAGAGCTTGTAGAATACAATGTGAGAACTTGCAGAACAAAAAATCTGAACTTGTATGTTAAAATTTGCACTTGTAAAAAATATTCACACCCATGTGATCTGAATTTGAAATCACACAAAGAAAAAAAAACACATGAGAGCTTGTAAAAAAAATCTGAACTTGTAAATTGAAATTTTCACTTGTAGAAAATATTCACACACCTGTATTCTGAATGTGAAGTCACAGAAAAAATATTCACAAATGTGTAGATTGATATTTGCATGAACACAATGACAGCTGCAAACTTGTAATGCAACATTTACTTATGTAGGCTACTTTATTTCTTTTTACTCAGGTTCATTTTCCATCACAACCACAACTCAGTGATTACAACCTCTCGAATCTGACACTGCAACTTCACATATGTGCTCTCTCGCATCACAAAGTGGCCAATCTGCACCTCCACTTTTGCAACACTTCTTGCGATACATTTGGTGCAGAACTAATCAGTAGCTGTGGACTAGGGCTGTGGAGCTCTGAGCCAACAGAACGGGGAGAGCAGGGTTTCTATTGCCAGATGAGGGACAACTCTGTCCGGCTTATTTATGTAGCATGGAAGCTTAGTGGAATTGCAAGCTAGCGTTAGCCAACTAACCAACCAGCCCGCTTTAAATAAATACCTTTTAATTATCTTAACACTTTTTAACAGTCAGACTGACACACTGGCGGTGAGCTCCAGGTCCTGCAGCCGCAGACAGACCGTCATCAGCAGGTAACACGTGCCAAGTTCTGCATCCCTGCCGAGACTTCCAGCCACAAGGGAAAATAATGATTTTATAAGGCAAAGTAGCTACTGTTTAAAGCTAGGCTATATACATTTCATATTTCATGTTCATCAATGATAATTATAATTTTAGAACGTTTAGAGACATCAATGTTTTATCAGACTATCATTTCCTTGCTACCTGGGTGCAATTCTCAGCAGCAATGAGGGTTAAGAGATGGCGCATTATTCAGCAGACATTATTGTTGCTGCCCGTGACCCAGCTAACAATTTTTGGTTCCCAGAACGTTCTGTTGCACGAACGTTCCCTGAAGGTTGGGTTTGGTTAGGTTTTGGTTGCGTTTCGGTTGTAATGGAAAGTTGGTTTAACGTTCTGGGAACGTTAGTTTTTGGTTACATCAAACGTTCTCAGACCGTTCCCCTAACGTTGCAACCTTTAGAGAACGTTCCCCTAATGTTCTTTTTTACATTCCCCTAACCTTTAAAAAACTGAAACAACCATGATACCAATTTTATTATTACTTTAAACTGTCTATGCATGAGCAGGAATTAATTATTATATATTAGCAGAAATGATAGGATTTCAAACTTTAATATATAATATATATATACAATAAACAAAATACAAAAAAGATAAAAGGATGTAGTGCAAATAAATAGTGCAAATGTAGTGTGCAAGATGCATATTGGAATGATGAAGTATGTAATGTGTAGGTTAATGGCCAAAGTGGCAAAAATACAATTGCTTGTACTGCAGATGGAAACTAGCATTAGCTACCTCTGATACAAAACATATTTTTGTAAGATTAATGTATTTTGTACATTGTCCCTGACAAATAAACTAATTAAATAAATAAATTAAAAAAAATTAAAAAGTAAAAAAAACAATAGAGGTCCATGGTTTTGACAGCTCAGTCCTTCTCAGCTGGCCTAAAAAGAAAGAAACAAAAGTTTGATATGTCATGCAGAGAATGAACACGTTGACTTATTACAATTACAAAGACTGGGACATTTCCCATTCCTTTAATTATTATGAACATCATTTAGAAGAATTTCAATTTGTGTGGGGCAAACTTCAGCACTTGCCCAATCAAGTCCTCCAAGGAAGTTTTTCTGGCAGGCCGCTAGAGTAGAAGTCAAAATGAAGCAAAGTTATAAGTCAAATTAAAACCTCTTATCAGCCAAGCTAAGCATAATACTGATGTGAACAATAAAATAACACCTGCCTGTTATAACCCTGCAGATTGTCAGGTCCTGGAAGGCCTTCTTTCCCTTTCTGCCCCGCAGGCTGTACTGTTTTAGAACATCATTGGTTGCCACTCGCCGTAGCATGCGACGGATGGCAGTACCTCCGGTCGAACCTCCGGGCTTGTCAGGAAAAGTTGCTGTAAAACATATAGAAACACAAATTATACACATGGAACAAAGTGGAGAGCTTGTACAATCTCATTTTGTAAGATAAGTCAGTTCAGTTATGATATTTTAAGTTATGCAAAAGCCACTGTACCTTCAACTGGATCCCAAGATGAAGACACACGCTCCGTCCTGGAATGCTTTCTTGCTTGTGGACCAGAGTCATCTGAAATAACAGACCATACAATTTGTACTGATTGCAAAAAGAATATTTGAATGTATACAGTGTAAACATAAACATTGTATGTGACAGTATTTCTCAGGACTTTTGCATTGGAGCCTAGAGACTTTCTAATGGGGAGACACAGAATCCACAGAAATGCATGGGGTTAGTTTGTAAAGCCAGTATGGCAGCTGTGGAGCCTACACATATTCCCTCTCTTCCTGTATGCTTCCCCGTTCACTTAAATAGGAAAATAGCTTGCCGATAACTGCCCAAAGTACATTGCAAGGTGGCCGCCGAGTGACTTGCCTAAGGTGACTGATTGTTCTGGCTATCATGTATGTACTGTACAATAAAAGTAATTAAAAGAGCTGGTATGTCTTATTTGTAACAACAACAACGCAAGCAGGTTAACACGATGACACAAAACGTACAATGTAGCAAAGCATACACGTCGTGCACAGCAGCAAAGAAAGTGCAATATATCTGCTGTCCATTTAAAGCATAACTCTCACCACAATGCAACCTAGGATCTTTTTGTGAATGTACCCAAGTCAAACTTTCCTTTAAACGCATAATTAGGACGGAAACATCACTTTTAAGATTGATTGTATTGTCGTTTTCAGGTCAAATGGCCTTTTGAATGGGAGAACTAGGGGCTACTTTTATCGCATCAAAATCACTATATGTAAAACACTAAGAAGGCTTGACACAACATGAAACTTTGCACGAAGTCTCACCAGGGGATTTACACATGAACTCGAGCATTGAGAACATTGTTTGTGCACAAAGAGTTTACCAAAAAGAAAAATATTTTAACAAGTCGCTGCTTGACTGGCAAGATGGCGAGGAGGGGAAAAACAACTGCTAACGTGAGTTGTTCAAAACCTTTTTTGGTCAACCTGATCAAAACCTGAATATAACAAAGCACTACGAGGGAAAGGGCTTACGGTTAAACCCAAACCGTTGCATTACAACCATAACATCATGAAACTGTAACATATTCCACTTACTTTTTCGTGAGATCGTTTGGCGAAGCAAATTGAATCTTCTTGGTCTGTGTATCAAATGGAAGTCTGGAGGACAGGACTTGAATCGGTCACCTGAGAGCAGATCACGGTCTTCCCCTACTGGTGTGTGTGGGGGGGGGGGTGTAACGGTTGGATTTAAACTCTGAACTGATTGAGCCACTTGTTAAAAGTTAAATGAAAGAAGTGAATTTTCTTAGTTGTGAAAATCGATAGATTCTTGTTTTATGTATTTTCACCTAATACAGTTAAAAAAACGAAATCAAGCACAAAAGTATAGTTTTTAGCAAAGCTGATAGCCTAAAAATAAATATATTATCTTGCTATGTTGTTTATCTTACTTAGATTGCATAAGACCAATCATTTTTGAGTGAATCTAAATCAAGTGACTGCAAACCTTTTATATGCTATTTCAAAAACGTAAATGGAGCTGGTTTAAATAAACATTTCAAAACGACACTCAGAACAACCAAAAACAACCAAAAACTACCAAACGGGAACGTTGTGTGGAGGTAACAGTGCAACCACAGGAGAACGTTTCAGTTGGTTGGTTCCCCTAATGTTTAGGGAACGTTATAACCTTGAGGGAACTAAACGTTAGTTTTTGGTTTGGTTCGAACTAACCTTTAGAGAACCAAAATCTAACGTTCCCCAACGTTCCCTAAACGTTCTGTGTTAGTGGGGGAGGTGGATGTAATTCTCAGCAGATATGAGTGTTAAGGACCACTCATTCTGCAGAAATTATTGTTGCCGCCCAAGCGGGTGCAATTCTTGGCAGGGATGCAAAATGTGGGCACAACATCAGCAAAGCAAGCTGTGGTCATGGCCGGGGGATAGGACGCTGCTACCGGATGCGGGGCTCTCCGTGTCCCGCTGGAGCTCCGACTGCAGGTTGAGGTCGGCAGCAAAGCTTTCTGGCGATAATAGTAACGTTGCTCCGCTGGCCGATCCCCACTGGTGACGGTCTGTCTGCGGCTGCAGGACCTGGAGCTCACCGCCAGTGTGTCAGTCTGACTGTTAAAAAGTGTTAAGATAATTAAAAGGTATTTATTTAAAGCGGGCTGGTTGGTTAGTTGGCTAACGCTAGCTTGCTATTCCACTAAGCTTCCATGGTACATAAATAAGCCGGACAGAGTTGTCCCTCATCTGGCGATAGAAACCCTGCTCTCCCCGTTCTGTTGGCTCAGAGCTCCACAGCCCTAGTCCACAGCTACTGATTAGTTCTGCACCAAATGTATCGCAAGAAGTGTTGCAAAAGTGGAGGTGCAGATTGGCCACTTTGTGATGCGAGAGCGCACATATGAAGTTGGAGTGACAGATTCGAGAGGTTGTAATCAGGTTGTGATGGAAAATGAACCTGAGTAAAAAAAAAGTACACAAGTAAATGTTGCATTACAAGTTTGCACCTGTCATTGTGTTCATGCAAATATCAATCTACACATTTGTGAATATTTTTTCTGTGACTTCACATTCAGAATACAGGTGTGTGAAGTGCAAATTTCAATTTACAAGTTCAGATTTTTTTTACAAGCTCTCATGTGTTTTTTTTCTTTGTGTGATTTCAAATTCAGATCACATGGTTGTGAATATTTTTTACAAGTGCAAATTTTAACATACAAGTTCAGATTTTTTTGTTCTGCAAGTTCTCACATTGTATTCTACAAGCTCTCACCTTTTGCACCATATTTACCTTCATATGCATGACTGATACCCTCTGCAGTACTCAGGTGCAGCTCTACATTGAATGACGCCCTGGGTGAGACCCCCTCCGAGCCCCCCCACAATTTTTTTTTTTTTAAAGGTGCACAATCTCTACCTCCAACATTGCCAAAAGACACAATATAGAATAAATATTCTAAATAGCACAAATCCATCACTCAAATGTGAAAACACACAAAAGAGAATGTAATTATTACACTTTAGCACTAAGAACAGAAAACACAAACTACAACTAAAACCCGATCTTTCTGGCCTTCCTTGATGAAATCATCAATGATGTCATCATATTAAATCTGCTCAGCCCACCACATAAGATCACTGACTGACTGACAGATTTTTATTGATCCCCAAAAAATGGGAAATACCAGTGTTGCAGCAGCACAATATCAGACACACAGCACACAGAATATAAATGAAATAATAGGATACAATATACATGAAATAATAATAGGATAGAATATAAGAACAAATAATTTAAAATATATACAAGTTGGGTATAAAACTGTACAACTGTTTAACAAGTATTGATAAATCTGTACCCGTCCTTGCGCTCCCCTGAATATGTATACCAACTACTCCTAAAACTAACGCCATGTAATGAGTAAGCAAGAATCAGTGAGAGTTGACACATTAAATACTTCAACAACCATTCATTAATACACTAAAACTGTATACTCCTAATGAATCATAAAACAAGCTCTCTCTCTCTCTCTCTCTCTCTCTCTCTCTCTCTCTCTCTCTCTCTCTCTCTCTATATATATATATATGTATCATTTCAAGAGGCCCTGTGCTATAATTTGAAGAGGTCTATCATGAGTTTTTGTCTGTCAATGCAGATAGAAAAGCATAAATTCTCGTAAAGAAAGTTTGCATAATGTGCAACGTTTATATACGCTACTAATGCAATCATACAGTAAAGCATGCCTACTCTTTTATTGTTGTAGTGTTATCATCAACAGTTTGTCCACCACTCAGTTTTATCAAGGGGTTAAGTGTTTTAAGGGGAGTTGTGCTTACCGCAGGTTGTACCCTCACTCCCTCATCTCTGTCGCTCTCCTCCTGACTCTCCTCCCCACTGTGCATATGCCACTGCTGCCGAGTCCCGACACCACTATCATCGGCCACAGGAGCTGATGGAGGTCCTGCTACTGCCCAAAACATGTCTTTTCGCTTTTTTCTTTTATTTGAGCTGCTTGGGTAACTTTGTTTCATTTTGGCGTTTAGACCACTGACATAAAAGAAAGGTTTAGACTCGTCTTGCTCCATCTCTGTGTAGCCTACTTCCCATTTCTCCTGTCACCGTGTGTTTATCTTTTAGTCCATTTCATTGTGAAAGTAGGGGGGTGTTGACCTCTCTCAGCAAGCAGGGCGCCTGCAGCTGCTGGGGGCGCTGATCTGACAATTCCCCACACAGTGAAATGATAGAAAACAGAAAAACACTACGCGGCGCGTTTAAGTTCTCGTGCCACCCCCCATGTGACATGAAAAAATGCCACCCCGGGCGGCTTCCCGGTTCGCCCGTACCAAAAACCGCCACTGGCAGTACTCCAAAGTACCCTAAGGGGTGTACGTGTACCTCCATTTAAGAAACACTGGTCTAGACTTTCCAAATGTTTTTCAGGCCGAAAGGATCAAACCCTGACAGTGAAACAAGTCATTTCGCTCCAACAGCTGCTTTACAGACGGGCATTTCTCCGTGTGAATCTGAGGCCTAACGTGATGTTGCACCGCCACCGTTTAGCAAAAAGTCCAGCACACTGGGTCCATTGTAGTGGCTTTTTAACGGTTTTTGTAAAGCAGCATGTTCAGACAAATTTTAATCCAACGCAAAAATAGTTCATGCATTGTTTCCCTGTGGTCTCACGTGACACGTCATACTCTACGCTCTCAGATAGTTTGGTGTTTCTCAAAGTGCTGCCTCCGTACGCTGTAATCTTTAAACACTAAAACACACTAATTGCACTAATTTGTCAGTCCTGGAAGGGTTAAACCAACAGTTTTCATTCTCACTGTTCAAGTTTCCTGCTGTGAAAGAGGAGACGTTTCCTCTTCTGATCCACAGCCCTGAGGAGACGCAGCCTGATGAGTTTATGACCATATATATACACTACATAATCCTGCTCTAACGACAGCGAACGCTGCTGCTAACGATCATGTGGGTTCCACTTTTATGACATCATTACTAAATTTAAAGGCCGTTCAGCTCTGACGACATAATGGCTGGTTATGACAACGGCTCTCAGAGGGTTTATGACATAATAAGGGATTTTACAGCAACGCCACAAAATATCTAATGATCTGCTTTGTGTGTATGTGTGTGTGCGTGCGCGCGTGTGTGTGTGTGTGTGTGTGAGGTCTTTAACAACATTACGTCTTCAATGAGCTTCAATGAACAGTTTTATGAGCTGATTATTTGACGTGGACTCTGTAAAGTGTTTGATACAACGTCACTAATGGGTTAATGGCTAAATGACACACACACACGCACACATTAAAAGAGTTACACATAAACCTGAAACAAAGAAGGAAAACTATTCATCCTACACAAAGAAAGAAGTATTAGGGCTGTTAACTGATTACAAACTTTAAGAGCAATCAATCGCATTATTGTCTGTTAACTCACAATTAATCTGCTAGGGAAATTAAAAGGAAATTATTCACAATTCAGTGTTCTGAAATGGATTCATGTAAACCTTAAAAACATCCATTCAATGACGTGAGACCAGCAGACTTTACTGGCTTCACATTCACTAACTAAAAAGATAATGTCGTTGGTTGGTTTGTGTTCACACGGCAACGCTCAACAGCCAGCAAAAGCTGTGAACAACTGCCATGTGAGAGCAAACTTCTTCTCTCAGATATCTTACTGGAACCATTCGGCTTTCCCTCTTCTTTTTTCACAGAACAAAATCAGGATTTTCCTTCATCTGGGTTAATCTTCGACTCATTTTGTTTTCTTTGTCTTTTACAGAAAACGCCAAAGTTCAGGGTCAGTCTGCTGTAAACATATAAAAGCAAAAGCAAACAGATGAATAAATAGGAGGATAGCTACTAAACCTGCTAACCAACCCTAACCCTATCCAACATGCTATTAAACACCTTAGGTAACTAACTATCCATAAAAAAGAGGGCGAGGAGATGAAGGAGACTGAAAGAGGAGGGACGGTGATTACAACGGGTAAACTTCCTCCCTGAAACTTGAGTATTAGGATTCCCCTTCTGTCCGTGGAAGAAGCTACGCCGCATCACAGTTTTTGGCGTGGACACACCTCCTGCGTCTGTCCATTCTCTATGCATCTTCACATCAAAGCTACACACGCCACCGCCACTAATTATCACACACACACACACACACGTGCAGCAACCTGATCATTGGCATTAATTGCAGACTTGCTCTCAAACAAGATTGCCACGCTACCTTAAACACTATAATTATCACCAACACACACACACACACTTGTGCAGTGTGTAATTACAGGTAAGAGGAGCTACAGAGCAGCAGGTGGCTGAAATATCAGGGACACACACGCGTGAAAAGATTTCAGGAGAAACTTGGCCATCACTAGATATAGTGTTTTGAAAAAAGAAATGTATAAATATATTGTTCTCTTTCCAGTTTTGCAGCTCAACCTTTCTTTAGGATAATCCAAACAGCTTCAGCCTTGTTTGTAGCTAATAACTAGCATTTTACAAACATCTATATCAGTTTAATATTGAGGATATTTTCATGGCTTTACCTTGCTGTCATACAGCCTTTTAAGACAGGGAAGTGAAGCTGTTGTCTCTGCTCTCTTCAACCAGACTTCATTTGATGAAAACTATTATATTACCTCGCAGAACACGGTGGGAGTCGCTGTCTACATCGCTGTCTACATCGGTGCCTACATCGCTGCCTACATCGCTTAGTTTGTGTTTTTGTGTCTCTTTAGTGTTTTACAGTGTGTGTGTTACAGCGGTAGAGCACCAACTCCCACCGTGTTCTGTGGACTAAAATGTTTTAGGCTTCAGTTCTGCTGATAGAAAGGTAAAGCAGCAAGAAATCTGCTCCAAAGAAGGTTAGATTGCTCCATGAAAATGGTGACATACACACAAACACACACACACACACACACACACACACACACACACACACCACAGTGGTCTCGGGGTTTTGAGGCCTCGCTATGACTGCCAACAGCTCTGTGCTGAGCGGCTTCTTGCCACAATGTCGGACAGAACCAAACACAGAAACACACACACACACACACACACACACAGTGTGGGATTAAATGGTAAGAGACTTTTAACCTGTGTGCAGAGAGTTGTAATTCATCTTTTTTGTACTGCCTGATTCCCTACATTTCTCAGAATGTATTACTAGAGATCACCCTGTGTGGTTGTACAAACTGAAAACTGATCAGAAATCGACAAACAAATGAACAGACAGACAGACAGATAGACAGGAAGACACACAGGTTTAAGTTTCATCAGCAGGTTTTGGGAAGCTTTTTGCAGCAGAGTTCTGTCAGAGATTCAGAACGTGTTACTGGAAAACCTTCAAACATCTGCTCTCAGTATTTCTCACTAACAGTTTAATAATTTGGCTTCATCAACACTACCAACTGGTGCTGCTTTAAATTACTCAGTCACATATACAGACATCACAGCTCCTTTTGACCCTGGTCCAACTGTTGATTAGATCAAGTTTAAAATGTTCTGATGAAGAAACAAACATGTCTCCAAGTAAGTAAAAAAGAAATGGGATTGTCGGAAAAGCAAGATAAACGTTGAAAAAGTAACAAAAACTTTTTTTTAAGCATAAAAACATCAGAAAATGACAGAAACACTGAAAAAACGTTGAAAAAGGCTCAAAACGTGAAGGAAAGGCGCCAAACTTCAGAAAAAGGATAAAAAATGTTGAAAAAAGCAACAAAAGCATGGAAAGCAAACAAACAAACATGGCTTTCATGGACCCCACTAACTTTAGATCATCCCCTAACACACGCAATTCACAAACTCCTTTTAATGAAACAGGCGCAACATATTAAGTACTCACATAGTCAAATAGTTTCCTCTCTCTCTCTCTCTCTGTTTCCGTTAACTCATTCAGCTTCCTGTAAATTATTACTCATCACTGACTCAACTGAACACACTGATGCACTGAAACGTGTGTGTGTTGACTCACGTTGCAGACATCATATGTGTGTGTGTGTGTGTGTGTGTGTGTGTGTGTGTGTGTGTGTGTGTGTGTGTGTGTGTTTCCAGCACCCCCTGCAGTTCAGAGGCGACAAAGCAAAATAAATTGTCACAAACATGAACAGAGTTCTTATGTTGACACAGTTTGGGTTGAAATAGTCCAAAAAGCCCATTACAATGATTCTCTTTCTTATGAATATGAATTTTTCAATATGACAGCTGCGTTAGAGATGCATAGCTATGACAGAGATACCAAATAAAGTTGTGGTTTAATATGCAGAGCAGAGCGATTCTTTATCATGTTTTTTTTCGACACTTTTGGCACTTTTTGTGTCAATTTTCTTTTTTAGCTTTTTTTTCTGAAATCAGCCATCATGATATGCAGCTCCACTGATGACCAATGAAGAACAGGTGAGGATGATCAGAGGGGCGTGGGCGATCTGCAACACAGACACTCTTCCACCAAGAGGCCAGAGTAACATTAGGGAACCTAACGCCCCGTCAGTCTGTCCGTAGTGGAGGATAGACGGGACGGTTTTTGGCACTTTGTAGATTATCTGTATCAGCGTTTTATTTTCCTGATAACCGATAAAGTTAATGAATTAAAATGTGCTCTATTTTGGCTCGGCTACAGCTCTGTGTCTTTCCCTCTGCTTCGCTTTCAACTGAGTCTCACTTAATGCCCCCCCCCTCCGACAGCACTATCTATCTATCTTAGAAAACCAGTAATAGTCGACCCCTAGAGGAAATCAACTAGGAAACCACATCAAAACATTGAGAGGAAGCAGAGTTAGTCACACATGTCCAGATCTTCCCCCACAGCGCTGTGGTGGAAGGTCTGACTAGTCCACACAGCATTCCTGGATGGGAGGAAAACTCTGGATTTTTGGCATTTCTTTAAATCAGTCACAATCATCGTGGGCGGGGCTAAGCTCTGGACGGAGCCACGGTGCCTCTGCTAAATAGTCTCAGGAAGGAACTTGTTTTGGTGGAACATGTGGACGTTCAAAAGTAGTTTTAGTCGTGCAACAGAAAACTCAGATTGGACAGATAGTCTAGCTAGCTGTCTGGATTTACCCTGCAGAGATCTGAGGAGCAGTTAGACAGACAGACAGATAGTCTAGCTAGCTGTCTGGATTTACCCTGCAGAGATCTGAGGAGCAGTTAACCATAGTCCTCACAAATCCACCGGAGGTTAGAACGCCAACATAAAGAAAGAGGAAGGTGACGGACATCCGGCCTAAATGAGTCCTGTGAATGAATGGCCGTGGATATAGACTAGTCTGTCATCTTTGGTCCACACTGAAATTATCTCAACGACTATTGGATGGATTGTCAAGATGAGGTAAGCAGTTACTTACAGGAGAAGCCCTGATCACTTTCCTCAACCCCTCACACTCAGACTGACGTTCTGCCGAGGAACGTTATTCTGTCATTCTGCTTTACAAGCAAGGTGCTGTTTCCTGAAACTGTTCGGTGACCTTAGTAGTGTGTCTGAGTTAAACGGTTTGGTTTTGCTTTACATTTGCAGTATTCAGAATGAATTTATTGTATTTTACATATTTTCTTTTTTATCTTTATTTGTATGTATTACTCGTATTTTATCTTTATATTTGTTGTATGTGTCCTTATTGCAATGTGGGGTTAGATTCCTCTGTATGTCTTAATTGACAATAAAGTTGACTTGACTTCATGTTCATATTGTTGCCTGTGTTTGTCTTGAAGATCTAACTCTTGCATTCAGGCTGATTCTGTGGCTGACCAACCCGACACAGCAAGATGTGTGCACGCAGATACTCTGTTAGTTCCCCCAGGAAGAAGAGAAGAAAGAAGGGAGAGTTGACTGTGTGGCTGCCCATTGTGTTTCCTGACAGTTATATGATGCAGCCACAGACTGCATGACTCATCGTCTCAATAAATCCTGCACTGTTGTTTTTCCACTAATACAACTCCTGGAACAATCAAATATATTGACCAACATATACACACACACACACACACACACACACACACACAGATAAGTCTGGACATGTGTATTGGTTGAGGTTTCTACAATCGGTCAGATATGCAACATTATCTGGTCACATACTGGCTCTGCGCTATAGACTTTAACACACACACACACACACACACACACACACATTTAAAGAGAAACAGTGATGTACAGATCAAGAACACACTGCGTCTGCTGGTCTAGGCCCATTGATCACGGTTCGGTGCCACAGAGTTGTGATCCAATGCTGATAAGAAACATACACACACACACACACACACACACACACACACACACACATACACACACACTGACACACACACACACACACACACATACACACACACTGACACACACACACACACACACACACTGACTCCAGCCACAGCTGTAGTTGCATTTTTGAATCCTTTATATTCTATAGCATTATTCTTTTTGAGATGTGATGCCAAACTCCCTTCAAAAATCTATGAATTTAGTGCTTCTTTGTCTTGTTCAAAGTGTTCTTTCCCTGAGCTAACTGTAGATAGAAAGAGATGGAGAGAGGAAAGAGGGTTCTGGGGGTTATGTTCATTAAGGGAGCCTGATAAGAGACAGGATTTTATTTGGTTTTGTTTTATTTAACCTTTATTTTAGCAGGAATATTCCCGTTGAGATTCAGAAACTCTTTTAGAAGGAGTCCTGGCAGAGACAGCAGCATGAAGAGTTTCACTATCAGTGTCAGTGTAAGTCTCTAATCCTGTTTCTTCCATGCTAATAAACTAATCTAGTCCTAAGATAACGCTGTAGCTCACACCGGGATGACAGAGCAGAAACTTAAATAGCTGTTCCTGTTGAACATGGGGCAGTGTGTTGGTTTCTTTGGCCTGGTAGTGGAGGTTCACTGTGGTTCTGGTTTCTCCTTGAAGATTTGAAGAAGATGAAGAGGTTTCACTGCTTCTTAATGTTTTGGTTTGTGTTTCAGGTTGGACAGGTTGTAGGTTTGTTTACAAAATGGTGCTCCCACAATAGCCTGGACTTAAACACCACAAACACTAAGGACGTCATTGTGGATTTCTGAAGATTCAAGCACACCGAGCCCTCTGCCCTCTACATTCACAAGGAGAAGGCAGAGGGAGCGGAGAGCTTCAAGTTGCTCTGTGTACACCTCTCGGCTGACCTCACCTGGACCACACACATCTCCCATCAGGTGTGAGAGGCCCAACAGAGGCTTTACTACCTCAGGAAGCTCAGGCACGTTCACCTCCCACAACACCTGCTGACCAACTTGTGTCGGCCAGCAATAGAGAGCCTCCTGACCTACTGCTGCACACGGTGGTTCTCCAGCTGCACAGAGGAGAACAGGAAGGACCTGCAGCATGTCACTGGGACAACACTACCCCCTCTCAGACACATATACACTGGCCGACTCCAACAGAAAGCCAGCTGTATCATAAAGGACCCCACTCACCCTGGACATCACCTGTTCTCCCCCTGCCCTCTGGAAAAAGATACAGGACAATCAAATCCAGAACCATATTGAGAGGTGCTAAACTGTGTTTAGTTGTTGACAACAATGACAATAAAGATCTATTCTCCCTCCGTTGGGATCAATGTGCTAGTTGTGGATGATTAGCTCCACCTGTGTGTGGAGTATTCTAATTGCATATGCACACGCTGAGGAAGGGTGCTGTCCGAAACATCTGTTGTGTGGCAATAAACTTAAAATTGGAGTGCTGTCCTAGTAGCTTTCAAATCGTTCTCACTCTCACTGGTAAAATCCTGAAGCTTGGTCAGTGTCTCTCAGCGTCAGATACTGACGCAAACATCCCCCCTTCAGCGTCTGTATGGGAGAATGAAGAGAGACAACGGTAGAGAGTAGTATGAAGGATCCTCGTAAGGAGGCAGGTTGGGGGGGTGGACTGGTCCAACAACTCAGGACTTTCCCCCAGGAGACTGGGGTTCATGTCCCGTTCTTGTCCCGTGTGTCAATGAAATGTACATTTTGTAACCCCACACTGTAATAAATTTCATGTTAGTTTAACTTGGAAATGCAAGTTCCCCTGCTGCCTTGAAAATCGAAGTTCACTCAACTTGAAGACTGCCTTTGTTTAAACTTAGAAATTAAAGTTAATGAGGTTGATGTAACTACAGTGTTCTAGTTTTCTTAAAGTTGTTCTTTTAGTTGATTTAACTTTGTATTACTTGCTTTAACTTCATACTTTAAGTTAAAACAAATCATTTATTTTCTTTAATAATGCCAGAAACCTTCCTTGCCTAGTATAACAGACATACCTTTCTGCTTTATTTCAACTCACACTTTCAAGTTATAACAACATAACCACATTTACAGCGGAGATAGCGTGGGTGCTTGGGTGGGGTCACCCCAGGGCCCCGTGCAAAATAGCAACCTCTCTGCTGATGTAGTGTCACTTGACATAAAATGGCCGCTAGTGAAGTGACACGCTGCAGATTAATGGCTGAAGAAAGCCTATTACTGCTCAATGTTTAACACTGTAAAATTCCACCTCTTCTTATCAAACGTAACAGTCACTTAACTCATGGTTACAAATGTAAACCAGCACAACAATGACAATTACCAGGCAACAAAACACTACATTCTAAACACACATTTAATAAACAGAATTCATAAAGTTACATTTGTATTTCGAACTGCAAACTTTTCAGCAAACTCTATTTACCGCCTTGCATCATGGGAATTGGCCAGCCAATGAACCAGTTGCAGTCTTGACTGCAATTGGTTGATAACTTAACTTACATACCTAAGTTCAATCAACACATACATTTTTTTAAATAGTCAACCCAACGAATAAATGCAAGTTTAACTTTCAAAAACTCATAAAGTTGAGTTCAAAATCGACAACTTGTATAAGCTTGTTCAGTTAAAAAAAAGAAATAAGTGGACATAACTAAATGGGTCTGTAATATTTTACAGTGCACCAACCATCTCTCCCTAACCCTAACTGTCCCGTTCATGTGCTGCATGTCAGTTAAAGTACGTCCCAACCCAGAGCATCAGGCCAAAGACCGCTGACCAAGCGTCGGTTTCTGACCCTCTCGGAGTGAGTTTGTATAGGTTACCTACGGTTACCTACGGTTACCTACTGTTACCTACGGTTACCTACAGTTACCTACAGTTACCTACAGTTCTGAAGGAACTACACGCAACAGGTTTGATAGAAACATGGCTTAGGTTACTGATCCACCCTCAACTCTTCAGAGCATCATCATCTGTATCCAGATTTGACAAAAAGAGATCCACACATGGAGGAGAGAGAGAGAGAGAGAGAGAGAGAGAGAGAGAGAGAGAGAGAGAGAGACTGATGGCATCACTCTGTCCTCCCCCAGGGACGACTGAAATCCTTTTAAGGCTTGTCTCTCTCTCTCTCTCTCTCTTTCTTTCTTTCTTTCTCTCTCTCTCTCTGTCCCTCCATCATCTCTCTCTCTCTCTCCCTCTCTCTCCATCACCCTATCAGGCTCTGCAGTCGATAGGGCCATTAGTAAATAACAGATACATAATTTATTAAATATCCTCGGATACATATTTCAGCATCAAATTACCAGGCAGGCAGAGGAGGTAGAGAGAGAGAGAGGGGGGAAAGAGAGAGATAGGGGGGAAGAGAGAGAGAGCTCAAATCCAAGGAAACGGCAGACATGGTTGAAATGTCAGAGAACAACAGGGGCAAAAACAACTGATGATTCCCTCAATTCATATTGGCTACAGTGACAGCTGACAGTTTCACCCATTAATGGAAAACGCATGTGGCGCTAGTCGGGTGTTAACTTCAGGCCTGGATGGGAGTTTGTTCTATAAGTTGTTTGGTCTCTAAAATGTCAGAAGAAGACAACGATCGGACATCAGACAAAGAAACCCAGAGACTAATCCCCAAGGTAGCAAAGGACAGGTGACATGATGAACAGGTGAGACACATCAGGGACTAATCAGACAATCACAAAGGAGGGAAAACACACAAGACAGGAAGTTAAACAAAATATGACACAGGAGAAACAGAGACTACAAAATAAAACAGGACAAGGAAAGACATGCAGGGCTATGGAGACACAAACACAGAAAATTCCCAAACCAAAAACTCTGACACGCTCTAAAGTAATATAAACTAAAAGTCCGAAGGCGACTTAAGTGCAACGTAAGTCCCCATCTTTGTTCTATGGTCAGATGTAACTGTACTGTAAGGGTTAACTGACTCCTGCATTGAAGGCAGATCAAAGAGTACAAATGATGAATGATGAAGTAAGAAAAGAAGAGGAACAAGTATTGTAATAATGTGAGAAAAGGCAGAAGGCAAAGGGCTTTCTGGACATTGAGAGTACTGGCAGGTTGCCTGCTGGAAATACCCAGACTGTTCCTCACACACACTGAGATGCATGTCATCATTGTCTGTGTGTGTCTGGCTGTGTATGCTTACAGTTAACAGTGCCATCATTAATCATGTCATGTTACACAACTGCAGCTAAGGGTGCAGGTAGCAACAACACATGCACACACACACGCCATAGAGTGGGACCGGGACACTGTGTTTGACACTTTGGTTTTAACTTTTTAGGATGTTTTTGGATGTTTTTGGAGGCTTTTGGAAGCACAACCCAGGTTATAGTTAAGGTTACTAACCCTAACACACAAGACAGGAAGTAAAACAAGACATGACACAGGACAAACAGAGACTACAAAATAAAACCGGAAACTGAAGCATGAAAAAACACACTATATTGATACTGGGAAACCCAAACAGAATGGAAACGAACATTGAAAAGGGATTAGAACAATACAACAAAACAGGAAACAAATGACAGAGAAACAAACAGGAAATAATTAACAAAATAAAACCAGACAATCCACAACCATTACAGTTTGTTGTTGTTTCGACATTTTAGCTGCTATTTTTGACTTTTTCATTGCTTTTTAAGAAGTTTAAAAGTTTTTAACAGTTCCTTCACTGTTTTTGTTCCTTTTTTAACTTTTTTTGTGTCGTAGCTATGTCTCATGAATCTCAAGTTTTCTGAAAGAAGGTTTGATGGTGAAGTGTAAAACTTGTCAAAGTTCTCACAACATTCAGAAATCTTCCCATAAAGCCACGGATCACTGCACACACCTCTGCACTCCTTTTCTCCCTCACATACTAATCTGTGAATATTTATTCATATTTGATGCCACTTTAGATAAAAAATCAATGATGTAATCAAGTTGTCGCGTTGGAATACATGTTTTGCATATTCACCGCCGCTCGCATCGTTAAAAACACATCCATCGCCGCCACTGCTGCCGACTCGCCGTTAATTATTCAGAGCAAAAATATCGAGCTGCTACACACACACACACACACACACACACATTTAAATGCCAGGATGTCTGCATTGCGATATTGCTGAATCGGTATAATTTTCCAGAAACACTTTGGGTGACAGTGAGCGTTGCATTCTGGGAGAATCTGAGCCTGCTGGGTGTCCATGGAAACGGGTCAGCTGAGGTCAACACTTACTGTAATCTGGCAGGAGGTTGAAAACATACAGTTTGAAATATTTGCATCAAGAAACAAACAAAACAAACAAATGGGAAGTAAACTTCACTTGAGGTTTTCCTGAGTAAAAATTGTGTGGAAATAGTTACCTAGCTTCTTTTTAAGTAAATGTTAACAGATATGTTTTTTCAGTGTAGTGTCTGGCAGTGATGTAAGCGTTGCTGAACCCTCCAGGGTATAAAGCATTGTGAATTTTAACCGTAAAGTCCTGACAAACTGTGAAGATTGGTCCATGTTAGAAGAGCAAACTAAAGAAGCAGAAAGCTTCCTGTGTGATGGATTTTTATCACGATGTAACAGCACTTTCCAACTAATGTATGTAATGTGTGGATTTCTTCAGTTTGACTGTGTGTGTGTGTGTGTGTGTGTGTGTGTGTGTGTGTGTGTGTGTGTGTGTGTGTGTGTGTGTGTGTGTGTGTGTGTCTGTGTGTGTGTGTGTAAGTGCCTTTGAAGCGAATCTCTTGGCCTCTCTAGCTGCAGATGGAAAACCTCTCAAGTGTCAAAATGACCGCATCACCTCTTACTGCCCACACACACATGCACACACACACACACACACACACACACACACTCCCTTGTGTCTTACCGCTCGCTCCCACAAAGCCACAATGCATCTTGGGAACCATTAAGGAAACCAGAGAGCAGCGCAGTGGGCAGAGGACACAAACAGACAGAGAGAGAAAGATAGAGAGGAATGATAGGGAGAGAGAGAGAGAGAGAAAGAAAGAGAGAGAAAGAGAGAGAGAGAGAGAGAGAGGGGGAGAGGGAGAGAGAGAGACGGACTGATCATTTCTCTGGATTGTTATGATGATGATGTTCATATTGTTTTAAATGGGTCCGATCAGTGCTTTTTTCTGTGTGACAGAAACCAATCAGAAATGCATTCGAGCAATCATTTATTCAAGGACACAAAGAAGATCAGCAGGTTGAGATGCTCTGTGATGGCCGTCTGTATCGACACCAACATAACCCGAGAGGACACACTTTAATGCTAACCACTGCACTCATCAATCACGTAGCACACACACACACACACACACACACACATTTGTATTGACAATAACTGAAGACGTGAGTCCGTCTGTTTCCTGACAATCCTGACGAGCCTCCAACCAAACTCTGTGCAATTTATCAGCTGTTTTAGAAACATTTCAAAATGTTTCCCATTTCATTGGCTCCATGTGGAGGGAAGCATAGTGAGCCTTCACACCGCTGGTTGCTCAACGGCTGACGCTACGCTGGGTTGCTGGCTTCAACCCTTCTTCCTTTTACCTCTCAGTATTTCAACTTGTTCATCTGATTTCTGACCTCACTCCCTTTACATTTCTTCTCCTCCTCTCTTCCCTGCTTTTGTCACCTCTACATAATTTCCTCATCCTTTCTTTCTCTCTCTGTCACCGTGTCTCTCTCTTTCCTTATCTCTCTCTCCCTCCCCCTCTCTCCTCCCTCCCTCCCTCTCTCCTTCCCTCCCTTTCCCTCTCCCTTCCTCTCTCCCTCCCTCTCTGTCACCTCCTCTCTCCGTCCCTCTCTCTCTCCCTCTTCCTCTCTCCCTCCCTCTATCCCTCTCTCCCTCCCTCTGCCTCTCTCCCTCCCTCCCTCCCTCCCTCTTCATCTCTCCCTCCCTCTCCTTCCCTCCCTCCCTCCCTCTCTCTCTCTCTCTCCCCCTCCCTCTCTCTCTCAGATGTGATGTGATCTGAGTGGATCGAGTGTCATTTCTCTGCTGTAACTAAAGTCCGGTTAACTGCGTCCACTCTGGTGTTCTGTGACAAGATTCACTTCTTCTCCTCTCTTCTCTTGTCTTTTTCTGCTTTCTCTCTCAAAGAGACAAGGACAGTTTACCTCCCTCTCTTCCCTTCTTCTCCTCTCTTCTCTTGTCTTTTTCTGCTTTCTCTCTCAAAAAGACAGACAGTTAACCTCCCTCTCTTCCTTTCTTCTCCTCTGTTCTCTTGTCTTTTTCTGCTTTCTCTCAAAGAGACAGGGACAGTTTACCTCCCTCTCTTCCCTTCTTCTCCTCTCTTGTCTTTTTTCTGCTTTTGTGTTGTCTCTGTATCAGACTCTTCAAACCCTCTTCCCTATTCTTCTCATGTTTCCCGTCCCATAGATTTATACATGTGCTTACATTTCATTGCTTTAATTGCCCTTCAATTCTCTTTCAAGGTTCCTTACTTAAACATTTGAATAAGATTCAAAGTAATATCCAGTTTTCTTCATTTTTTACAGACATTTTCTGAAAGCATACATCATATTTTCATATCCATACATACAAACACAAGAAGCAAAACTCCACAAATCTGCTGCAAAATGAAACTCAGCTTTCAAAACAATGTCATGTCTTCTTAAAATGTTATTTTCTGTTTAAATGAGACACAAAAGCCTGCAGAAACCGCCCTGAAAAGCTTCTACGGATATATCTGCCAACCAAAGGACTTCTGTGGGCGTTATTCGGGGAGGACAGCCTCTTCAACAGCTCGCTGAAGAGTTAGATCAAGATGGCGCCGCAGAATGGTGACACGGTGTGTTGGTGCGCTCTGTTTTGTTTTGTTTTGTGTTTTAACTATGTTTCTTGCGATGGTACCCGTATCTCATTCACCAGTGAAGAGTTCGTGAACTTCAGGGGAACAATACCATCGGACTTATTTCCCACTTTTCTTCTCCCTTCACTGGAAATTTTGGACATTCTGGTCAAAGGTGCGCTCACCTTTGCTCATGCAGCGAAACGCCGGAGGAGAGGGAAACGGGCCGGTGTGCTTGTGCGTCTCCGCCAGCGAGGATTACGCACACCATTACCGGGAATATTCCTCTCTAACGTGCGCTCACTGCCCAACAAACTGGAGGAACTACAACTGCTGTTGGTCAGAAACAGGGACTTTTTCTCATCTGCTGTTTTGTGCTTCACGGAGACGTGGCTCTGTGGATTAATACCGGACTCTGCGCTGCAGCTGGCAGGCTTCCAACTCTACAGAGCGGACAGAGACACGGACCTCTCCGGCAAAACTAAAGGTGGAGGAATCGGTTTCTACATCAATAGCGGTTGGTGCAACGACGTGACAGTGATCCAGCAGCATTGTTCTCCTAACCTGGAATATTTCATTATAAACTGTAAGCCTTTTTATTCACCCCGTGAGTTCGCGTCATTCATCCTGGTCGGTGTTTACATCTCACCGCAGGCCAACGTGCAGGGCGCGCAGCGCATGCTTGCCGACCAGATTCTGTGCGTGGAGCGGACCAACCCGGAGTCCCTAGTTATTGTCCTTGGTGACTTTAATAAAGGGAACCTCACTCACGAACTCCCTAAATATAGACAGCATATTAAATGCCCGACCAGAGAGGAGAACATTCTGGATCACTGTTACACCACAGTCAGGGATTCTTATCACGCCGTCCCCCCGTGCTGCACTGGGACACTCTGACCACGTCATGGTCCACCTGATCCCTCACCTACAGGCAGAAACTAAAGCTCTGCAAACCTGTTGTGAGGACATCAAGGAAGTGGACCAGTGAGGCTGTGGAGGATCTCCAGTCGTGTTTGGATTCTACTGACTGGGATGTGTTCAGGACTGCTACCAACAGTCTGGATGAGTACACAGAGGCTGTGACGTCATACATCAGCTTCTGTGAGGACTGCTGTGTTCCATCATGCACCAGGGTGAGTTACAACAATGACAAACCCTGGTTCACAGCCAAACTCAGAAGGTTAAGGCTGGCTAAGGAAGACTCGTTCAGGAGTGGGGGACAAAGACAGATTTAAAGAGTCAAAGTACAAGTTTAGCAAGGCGGTGAAGGAGGTTAAACGACAATACTCTGAGAAACTCCAAAACCAGTTCTCAGCTAATGACTCTGCAACTGTCTGGAAAGGACTTAGGCAGATCACCAACTACAAGCCTAAAACCCCCCCACTCCTTCGATGACCGACACCTAGCCAACGACCTGAACGAGTTCTACTGTCGATTTGAAAGACAAAAGGTCAGTCCTGACACCATCCCCCACGACACCTCCCTACAGCTACAGCCACTGTGCATCACCTCCACCTCACCCACCTCAGCAGGGCCCTGGGCCCCCCCACCAATGCCCTCCTTAAAGGTCTCCACCTCCACCCCCCTACCCACCTCAGTGACGACTCTCTCCATCCACGAGAGGGACGTCAACAGACTCTTTAGGAGACAGAATCCCAGGAAAGCTGCTGGACCAGATGCTGTCCCCCCATCATGCTTGAAGCACTGTGCTGACCAGCTGTCTCCAGTGTTCACAGACATTTTTAACACCTCACTGGAGACATGTCACGTGCCAGCCTGCTTCAAGACCTCAACCATCATCCCTGTCCCCAAGAAGCCAAGGACCACAGGACTTAATGACTTCAGACCCGTCGCCCTGACCTCTGTGGTTATGAAGTCCTTTGAGTGCCTTGTGCTTTCACACCTCAAAGCCATTACCGACACCCTCCTGGACCCCCCTGCAGTTTGCCTACAGAGCCAATAGGTCTGTAGATGATGCAGTCAACCTGGCCCTCCACTACATCCTCCGGCACCTGGACTCTGCAGGAACCTACGCCAGGATCCTGTTTTTGGACTTCAGCTCTGCCTTCAACACCATCATCCCGGCTCTGCTCCAGGAGAAGCTCTCCCAGCTTGGTGTGCCTGACTCCACCTGCAGGTGGATCACTGACTTTCTGTCTGACAGGAAGCGGCATGTCAAGCTGGGGAAACACGTCTCCAACTCACAGACCATCAGCACTGGATCCCCTCAGGGCTGTGTTCTTTCGCCTCTGCTCTTCTCCCTCTACACCAACAACTGCACCTCCAGTCATCAGTCCGTCAAGCTTCTGAAGTTCGCGGACGACACCTCCCTCATCAGACTCATCTCTGATGGAGACGAGTCCGCTTATAGGTCGGAGGCTGACCACCTGGTGAAGTGGTGCAACCAAAACAATTTAGATCTCAACGCTCTAAAGACAGTGGAGATGGTTGTGGACTTCAGGAAGAACCCAGCCCCACCTGCCCCCATGACCCTCTGTGGCTCCACAATTAACATTGTGGAGTCTTTCCGCTTCCTGGGAACTACAATCTCCCAGGACCTCAAGTGGGAGCTGAACATCAGCTCCCTCGTCAAGAAAGCACAACAGAGGATGTACTTCCTGCGGCAGCTGAAGAAATTCAACCTGCCAAAGACAATGATGGTGCACTTCTACACAGCCATCATTGAGTCCATCCTCACATCCTCCATCACCATCTGGTACGCTGCTGCCACTGCCAAGGACAAGGGCAGACTGCAGCGTGTCATTCGGTCAGCTGAGAAGGTGATTGGCTGCAATCTGCCGCCGCTCCAGGACCTTTACGCCACCAGGACTCTGAAGCGTGCTGGAAAGATTGTGGCTGACCCCTCCCACCCCGGACACAAACTCTTTGAGCCCCTCCCATCTGGCAGGAGGCTGAGGTCCATCAGTACCAAAACCTCACGCCACATGAACAGCTTTTTCCCCTCCGCCACTAGCCTTATTAACAAGGCCCGGAAACCACCGTGACTCTCCACCTGGCTTTTCATGCCACTGTTCTCTCTGCTCTAATACTCTTTGCTCTTTATTTATCTATTTTATTTTATTTCTATCTTTATTTTTAATTTAATACATACTGTGTACATATACTTATATTGTTTACCTATACTTATATTGTTTAATATTACATTTAGAGAATGTGTGATGTGCACCAGCAACACCAAAACAAATTCCTTGTATGTGTCAAAAAACGTACTTGGCAATAAAACCCTTTCTGATTCTGATTCTGATTCTGAAGAGGACGTTACTGTGAAGCTGCTCAGGTTTGGTTCTTCTCTCCACCCATCCTTCCTTCAGGGTGGAAAGTAACGAAATACAGAGAACTCACGTTACTGTAGTTAGTAGTTTTGTTGTGTATTTTGTATTTTTCAAGTAGTTTTTAAAATCAGTATTTTAAAATGTACTTGATTACGTTTTGAGTGAAGGATTGTATTTCGCTACATTACAAATCCCATCCGTTACTTAGTAGTGCCCGGAAAGACTACACCAGACCAGAGCTCTAGCACTCTGCACCAGACCATAGACTGTAACTTTTTTTGTGCTAACCATAGACAGTATATAAGAATGTATGCAGCTTCTTCTTCTCTGGTTGCAAGTCGCAATTAAAAAGAAGTAGAAGAAGAACTGCAATGTGTCGGACCCATAGACTGTTAATATTAATAATATAATAATAATGAACTAATAACTAATAATATACAGTCTATGATCGGACCCATGGATGTGTCAGCGAGTGGCGAACTGGGCGAACGGATCGGGAGACGTTAGCATGGACGTAAATCAATATGCCCAGAGAAAAAAAAGAGACATTTGAGAACGTGCCGCCTGACATAAAATTCATATTGAGCAGAAATGAGTTTAGCCTATTGGTCCGGCCCTCCACAACAGTCCCTGATTCTCATGTGGCCCCTTAGGAAAATGAATTGCCCACCCCTGCCGTAGGACAATGTATGTAGGAGACTGGCTAAATTAATTCACATACTACATCTAATTAGCTCATACGGGCTACTTAGGTGTGTAGAAGCTAGCTACTAGTCTGGGCTGTGAACATTAGGGTCTAACCATAGACTGTTAATATTAATAATCATAATTAACAGTCTTAATTTGCATTATAACTGTTGTTTATGTTTGTGAATAAAAGAAGGATGGCCCTCAGAACTAACTATGTATGGTACTTTCACTTTCAATTGATAGTTTGAAAATGTTTTATGGAATGGTCTGAACTAAAATTGCATATTATACCTTTCTAAGGGTCTTAAATGTCATGTGTGACATGTGTTGTGTTGTTATTACATGTTTATACATTTGTTAAAAACAAAATAGTTTTGGCTTTATGACCCCTGTCCTATTTTCACTACATGGGAGAGATCCCCCCACCATGTTTTACAGGTTTTTTTATGTAACTAAGTAACTTTTACTTAAAGTACATTTTAAATGAACTACTTATTACTTTTACTTAAGTAATTTTTTGGGTAGGTATTTTTACTTACTTTACTTTACCCTAACCCTTGAAGTTTAAGTGCAACTAAGGGATAAACTGAAAGAAATTTAGATTTATTTTATTCACACTTTAATCCAAAAAGGTTAGTTGTGTCTTCTCTGATGAACTTTCTATCTGTGATCAGTCATCAGTAGGGCCTCTCTTTGTCTGTTTTCCAACACACACACACACTAAATACAAGGCCCATACTGCTAGTTTTCTACTGGCTGACTAAATGCCCTATCCAGCTGACAGACTGCATGTGATTGGTCGATGAAGCAATCAGTCAGTCGCCATCGTGTCTTCTACCCTCAGCTAGCGGACAATTGTTTCATTGTCATACAGAAAGATGACTAAAATATCCGGTCAGTAAAGGATTTATCGCTCTGGACCCGTGTTTGCTGACTCCGTCTTTAAGATGACGGATCTCTAGAGTTAGAGTTATAGATCCGCTCTGGCTAAGGCTTCCTCTGATAGGTCTAATTATAGAGGGTCACCACGGCGATATGATAGCCAGGAAGTATCGTCTCGCCCGACCCGAGACGGCCACGGTTCCAGCTTCTGATTACATCTCACTCAGCATTGCTCCAAACCCAAACTGCTACATCTGTTTCACATCCATTCATTCATACTATTTAGTTTAGATCAAGTTCTACTTTTAGCGGATCTTACTGATTATTTGATTTCCCCAAAAAAAAGCTCCAGGGGTGGGTTGTTTTATTATCATTTGACGACAGTAAGTGCAGTTTGTTTAGGAATATGTACCATTTTGTAAATGAAATAGTGGTTTCCTGCATATCTCTAACGGCTGGTGTCCACGTTGGTGTTTTCTGTCTTCTTCCCAGTGTTGGACATGGCGGCTTGTCTGGAAACTTTCTGTGGTTTTAGGAAAACAGTTGAGTTAGAAATGTGTTTCTGAAAACATTTTCTGTGAGATCTAATCTGCAGCTGCTGAATCTTTCTTCATTGTAGACAGTCATTTTGAAAGACGTCCAGGGGATTTCCAGAGACGTAGTCAGGTCAACATATTCTGACTTTTATTCTCAAAATATTCTGACTTTTATTCTCAAAATATTCTGACTTTTATTCTCAAAGATGTTAAGGGGTTTTCCAGAGGCGCAGAGTCGAGCTGGACGCCCCTGATTTACTCCTGCATTCAACGCAATCGCAAAATGCAGAGCCGGAAACTCGCAGCCCCTTCTCTCTAAAGTCGCTGTGACACAGTATCTCCCAAAATGCATTGCCCGGCTGCTTACAAAAGCATCAAAAACACTGACAAATGTCAAAAAAGCATCAGAAACATGGAAAAGAGCATCAAAAACCTGTGTGTTTGTGTGTGTGTGTGTGTGTGTGTGTGTGTGTCAGGCTTTTCTGTTAGACAATACACTTAAAGTCCCAGTCGGTCTGAGGAGAGAGAGGAGACGCTGCTCTACTTTAATGTCACTGTAAAGAGATCAAGACTGCGCACACACACACACACACACACACACACACACACACACACACACACACAGACAGACAGACAGACACACACATACATACAGACACACACACACACACACACACACACACACACACACACACAGAGAGTGTAGGGATGAAGGAAATCAAAGTGAAGGACGGAGAGTCCTCCAGTCTGCAAACATCTTTATACAATTAGAGTTTACAGTAAGCCTTTATCAAAGAAATACTGGAAATCTTATTTCTAGACTTTTTCCATCACTGACACAGAAAACATCTCATCTATTATTCCATCTAAAGGTTCATCATGTGGCTCAGAGCTCTCTCAGCGTCACTAAATCAAATTCTTCTCCTTTTAAATATTGGTGTCAGCGCAGCCTGTTAGAGGCCGAGCAGCGCTTTGCTCCGACTCAATCTCTTTTCGACATTTTGGTTGCTTCTTTTGATGTTATTTTTATGTTTTTAAAGCAGTTTTTGGCTTTTTTGCAGATTTTTTAAACTTTTTTTCTACGTTTTTAAAGCTTTAAGGGACCGTTCGGTATTTATGGAATGGACCACCGGAGGAAAATAGGGGAGGGTCATGTCTTTTTATTCTTTGTTGAGGGGAGGGCCATCCAAGATTTTTTACTCCAGAGGGAGGGGGGGGTTACACAACTTCTGTATTCATAGAAACAGCAAAATTTCAAAGTGGCTTGTTTGGTGCATATTTTTCCATGTAGCTCTCAGTCTCGGCCCCCGCTACCAGATGGGTCTGACCCATGAGTTTGCTGTGGGGCACGGGAAGCATTGCCCCCCTAGTGGCTGAAACTGGTAATTGCATTGTTTAAAATATGAGTGGAATGACCAGATATTTTATAAACCTCTTAGCTAAATAACACAAAACATACAACATACAATGTAATACATCTGATTTCATATACTGCTTTAGTAAAATAAATATTTCCTGGCTGACGATGGGAGCAGCAGGACGTAAAAAACGAAAATGACTGTTGCTAGTCTGGACATTTTACCGTGCCAAGGTTGCAATAAAGGTTTCCTAAATGCCACATTTGATGTCAGCTTTCTAATTGATTGCGGGTTTTGTGTAGATTTGGACTTACGTTTATTCCACTTTGTTTAAACGGTGAAGTGGAGGAAGCCTAGTGACGAGTCCATAGCAACCAGTTTGTGTGTTGAATGTTACCCAGAGTGCTTTGCTGAATGGTCTCAATGTTTTGTTTTATTTCATGTGGATACTAGTTTACCAGAGGAGTAACTTAGTATTTGAAGTAATGCAGTAATGCAGGAAGTGTGCATTTAGTGTCCATGCTTATTGTATTTCCACAACAACATTAGTGAGTAAATCTACTGAAATGGCCCCCACACCATAACAGAGGAGTGGGATGTATAAGATGAGAATGCAGAGGTTTAGTCAAGTATGTCATTGTTGTAAAAAAACATTAGTAATCTGTATATCTTTGTCAAGTGCAAACCAGTACAGAAGGTATCGATACATTTTTGGGGGAGGGTCATGCCTTTTTTCCACATTGTTTTGGAGGGTCATAGAAACATTACTGGCGTGGGGAGGGTCATGGCCAAAACTCCTCCGGTGGCCCGTGAAATAAATAACGAACAGTCCCTAACCAACATTGATTTGCTGCTTTATCAACGTTTATAAAGTTGGCGGTTGGTCCGTCTTGGCCAATGTTCAGAATGCTCACTGGTAACGGACACGCAAATCAGCACGCTATGGTCTGAGTCACAGCGGGTAAAACTGGAAAAACAACTTCTTTCAGGGTTAGTATTTTTCTTTGTTTTCTTGGCCGGTTGAACTGGATTGCCGTTCATTGAGCTTTCCGTTTCTTCAAACCAAGTGTGTGTCCTGAAGATAAACACAGAGGAGGAGACGAGTAGGTAGCAGGGAGAGTTTTCAATGATTTAATGACCAAAACATGAATGTACAGTCCTAGTGTGAGTGCAGAGAGTCTAAGGCTATATTTAGATGTAAACGATCTGAAGAGAAAACACAAAAGTGCCACTTTTTATTCCGGGTTTAGACAAGAGTTTGGGGGGGGGGAATCTGCGTGCATGTGGTGATGCAAAAGTGTGCAAAATTCAATGTAGTATGCATGCCAGGCGGCTAGGTGGCACTGCCACACAACACCACCAAGTCTGCAGCCCTTCAGCTGCTGCTTGAAAGCCAGAGCCAGTGGGCAGAGGAGCCTGAAGCAGACCCTCCTCTGCCCGCTGGCTTAACAATTAGAGATAAAATTCATCACCTTTTGCCCTCAACTTCTAACGGCTTACCTCTAAACGCAGGAGTGCTAGAAAGAACGATAAGACCTGACATATACTTTTATCCTATAAACCTTCAACAATTAATGTTAAAGGTCTCTTCAGCTAAGCCATCTACCTATCTCTTAGACCCCATCCCAACAAGGCTACTTAAAGAAGCGTTACCTATGGTTAACACTTCATTACTAGATATGAGTAATATGTCTTTATTAACAGGTTATGTAGCTGTGATAAAACCTCTTCTGAAAAAAAACACCCTCAATCCTGAGGTCTTAGCCAACTACAGACCTATATCTAATCTCCCCTTTCTCTCCAAGATCCTTGAGAAGGTAGTCACTAATCAGTTATGTGACTTTCTACATAAGAATAGTCTATTTGAGGACTTTCAGTCAGGATTTAGAATGCACCATAGCACAGAGACGGCACTGGTGAAAATGACTAATGACCTTCTAATTTCTGCTGACAAAGGACTTCTCTCCATACTGTCTTATTAGATCTTAGTGCTGCATTCAACACTATTGACCATACCATGCTGTTAACAGTTAATTGGCATTAAAGGAATTGCACTAAGCTGGTTTAAGTCCTATTTCTCTGATCGATCTCAATTTGTTAATATTAACGATAAATCCTCCAAGTACGCTAAAGTTAGCCATGGCGTTCCACAAGGCTCAGTTCTTGGACCAATTCTATTCTCCTTATATATGCTTCCTCTAGGCAATATTATTAGGAAACACTCAATCAACTTTCACTGTTATGCAGATGACACCCAATTATACCTGTCAATCAAGCCAGACGAAACCAGTCAGTTAGCTAAACTTCAAGCGTGCATTAATTATACAAAATTCTGGATGACCTACAATTTTCTGATGTTAAACTCAAACAAAACTGAAGTTATTTTGCTGGGCCCCAAGCACCTCCGAACGTCATTATCTAAAGATATAGCTACCCTGGATGGCATTTCCCTGGCCTCCAGCACTACTGTCAGAAATCTAGGAGTTATTTTTGATCAGGATATATCCTTTAACGCCCACCTAAAACAAACCTCAAGAACAGCCTTTTTCCATCTTCGTAACATTGCCAAAATTAAGAATATCCTGTCGCAAAACGATGCTGAAAAACTAGTCCATGCATTTGTTACTTCCAGGCTGGACTATTTTATTTAATCTATTTAATTCCTTATTGTCAGGTTGCTCAAATAAGTCCTTTAAGACTCTCCAGCTGATCCAGAATGCTGCAGCACGTGTTCTGACAAGAACTAAGAGAAGAGATCATATTTCTCCTGTATTAGCTTCTCTGCATTGGCTTCCTGTAAAATCCAGGATTGAATTTAAAAATCCTTCTCCTGACCTACAAAGCTCTAAATGGTCAAGCACCTTCATATCTAGAAGAGCTCTTAGTACCTTATTGTCCCACTAGAGCACTGCGCTCCCAGAATTTAGAGTTACTTGTGGTTCCTAGAGTCTCTAAAAGTAGAATGGGAGCCAGAGCCTTCAGCTATCAGGCTCCTCTCCTGTAGAACCAGCTCCCCGTCTGGGTTCGGGGGGCAGACACCGTCACCACATTTAAGAATAAACTGAAAACCCTCCTCTTTGATAAAGCTTATAGTTAAGAAGTGAGGAGTTGCAGCGTATGCGTAGACCGGCGGGGCAGGGTGTATATCTGCAGACACAGCACCCCTGCTTATCTCTGCTTCTCTTCATAGTCATCAGATTCATTTATCATATAATTAATAATGTATTGAGAGTAGAGGGAGGCAGGCCAGTACAGCCCGATCCAGTTGGGGAGAGTTCTTGCCCAACCAGGCTCCTCTCCTTAACCTGCCTCTCTTAGTGCCTCTTACTACAACTACCATTGTAATCACTGTTCCATTATCTTTATTATGACTATTATCGACACTGTTCATCACACCCCCAACCGGCCCCGTCAGACACCGCCTACCAAGAGTCTGGGTCTGCCGAGGTTTCTTCCTAAAAGGGAGTTTCTCCTCGCCACTGTTGCAACAGCCACTGCTAATGCTTGTTCTTGGGGGAATTACTGGAATTGTTGGGGCTTTGTAATTTATAGAGTGTGGTCTAGACCCACTCTATCTGTAAAGTGTCTCGAGATAACTCTTGTTATGATTTGATACTATAAATAAAATTGAATTGAATTAATACTGTATCTGAAGTCTCTTTTATATAGACCTTAGTGGTCCCCTAATACTGTATCTGAAGTCTCTTTTATATAGACCTTAGTGGTCCTCTAATACTGTATCTGAAGTCTCTTTTATATAGGCCTTAGTGGTCCCCTAATACTGTATCTGAAGTCTCTTTTATATAGACCTTAGTGGTCCCCTAATACTGTATCTGAAGTCTCTTTTATATAGGCCTTAGTGGTCCCCTAATACTGTATCTGAAGTATCTTTTATATAGACCTTAGTGGTCCCCTAATACTGTATCTGAAGTCTCTTTTATATAGACCTTAGTGGTCCCCTAATACTGTATCTAAAGTCTCTTTTATATAGACCTTAGTGGTCCCCTAATACTGTATCTGAAGTCTCTTTTATATAGACCTTAGTGGTCCCCTAATACTGTATCTGAAGTCTCTTTTATATAGACCTTAGTGGTCCCCTAATACTGTATCTGAAGTCTCTTTTATATAGACCTTAGTGGTCCCCTAATACTGTATCTGAAGTCTCTTTTATATAGACCTTAGTGGTCCCCTAATACTGTATCTGAAGTCTCTTTTATATAGACCTTAGTGGTCCCCTAATACTGTATCTGAAGTCTCTTTTATATAGACCTTAGTGGTCCCCTAATACTGTATCTGAAGTCTCTTTTATATAGACCTTAGTGGTCCCCTAATACTGTATCTGAAGTCTCTTTTATATAGACCTTAGTGGTCCCCTAATACTGTATCTGAAGTCTCTTTTATATAGACCTTAGTGGTACCCAGGGCTCGGTTTACACCTATCACCATTTCTAGCCACTTGGGGACCATATTAATGTTAAAAAACCTCATAAAGTGACATTTTTATGCCATGGGACATTTAAATATTGAGCCATTACATTGTAAATCTTTTAGATAACAGGAGCCTATAACTTCTGTAGCCTACTCGGTAACAGCAGACTACCTGAACGCCTTTTTCTCATCTCTCTCCACACGTTTTTACCCTTTAGACGGGAATGCAACGGTGGAGCGTTTTTAAGGTTTCACTTTTTTGCGTTTTTAAGCCCAAAAAACGCCGTCGCTGTATAAACGAAAGGCACATCTGATAAAATATTTTGTTGTTTTCACCTGCGAGCATCATCGTGTAAACATGGCCTAAAACACGGGGAACAGGAACACTCGGAAACAGGCAGAACTTGTTGACAGCAAATACAACAACAGACTGAATCAAGAAGATAACGAGGGTCGAAACGAGAGACAGGTGACATGATGAACAGGTGAAACACATCAGGGACTGATCAGACTCAACAGGGAACAAAGACAGAAACACATGAATCTGAGTAGTCTAAAAAAAGAATAAAAAATTTTGACAAAACTACGTCAGAACATCTGAAAAAAGGGTGAAGACCCCCAATCCATTCCAGAGGAACAGTGAACTTTGATTTTAGGGGAATAGAAAGCTTCAGCATCCCTGAGTGTGTTGGCAATTCATCCTTCACACTGTGGTACAAGACATTAAAAACTGAACTTTTGGACCCTTTTTTCAACATTTGTGCAGCTTTTTTTCAACATCTGTTCTTTTTATCCCAGTGTTTGATGCTTTCATGATGTGTGTTTTTGGGAGGCAGGCTGTTCTTAGGGTTAGGGTTATCTATGATTTGTAACATTCCAGTTATTGGGGTTGTTTAAGGGAAAGGGCTCGGCGGGGAGCAGAGGAACATAATATCAGTTTCTGCTGGAGGGAAACCGGAGCAGAAATCTTTCAGAGACAGAGAGGGTCCACATAGATCTCTGAACGCTGAAACGCTGAACCGCTTGGCGCTCAGTTTGTTTTCCAGCCGATCCCCAGAGACCTTTACAGTCTGAGAGTTACAACATGTCCACTTCTGAACACCCAAACTCCTGTTTAGGAAGAATATGCAAGGCTTTAATTAAAGTGTGAGAGTGTGTGTGTGATGGACACACAGACACAAATCAGTCTTTTAACTAGAAATGTTTAAGGATCAGTTTTTTTTTGTCCATCTTTTCCATATATATAGTTTTTTTTTGTTTAAATTAAGTTTTTAAAGCTTTTTTTAACATTTTGGTCACTTGTTTCTTTTTAATTTCAAAATTTTTGACCCTTTTCAATGTTTTTGTTGCTTTTTTCGATATAATCACTTTTTCCACAAATTTAGAATTCCTCCTTGTGTTTTTTATATTTTTTCAACATCCTCCTCCTCATCTCCCCGGCTGCTGTTTTGGCTGAATATGAATTTTTATAAACATTATTAAAAATATCAGTGCAAGCTGCTGTTTTGGCATCCGGCTGCTGTTGTTTGTTTGTGTTTTTGCCGAGTCGTTCCGCTGGGCCGCCTCTCCTCCGGCGTGTCACGGCCAAACGTCTAACGGGGAGCTAACGGGAGGCCTCGTGGGTCTCTCTGTGTCTGTTTTTGTGTGTGTGTGTGTGTGTGTGTGTGTGTGTGTGTGTGTGTGTGTGTGTGTGTGTGTGTGTGTGAGTGTGTGTATGGTCTCGGGTTTTGTCAGCATTTAATTTGTGCACACATGTGTGTGTTGGCTGCAGGTTCCCCAGGGTCAGACTGAAGGCTTTAATGCAGGTAAATAAACACACACACACACACACACACACACACACACACACACACACACACACACACAGCCGGCGCTGTCGGCAAAGCAGCCGGCTGAAACCAAACCAAACGCGGCGACTCTGATGCGAGACTGTTGAAGGTAATTAGAGTCCAGTGTTTCCTTTAGTGATACGGACATGTCAGCGAGTCGTCCAAACTTTGTTCACCGTTCCTCATAAAGAACTCTTCCTCCATCTTTTCAGCACTTATACTTGCACACAATTATTCCCCTCGCAGCTCTCAGAGCAAGATTTCAGCTGGGCTTGTCCCATTTTTCCAACATTTGTCCCATTTTCTGAACACACACAAGAAAGGAAGGCGGTAACGAGGGATAGGTGACATGAAGGTAATCAGGTGCAAACTGCAGCTGAAACACATGAAGGTAATTAAAGAAGCTGGACCACACATCCTCGTGATGGCACACACTGACTACGTTTACATGCACATTATATTCCAGTTTCTTCCTAAAATCTTCCTCTAAGCTGTTTCCATGGCTAATGAAAGAGAATATTCCACTAATATTCCCGTTTCCATGCAGCCGTGTTTAACAGGATGTTTCCAGACTTGTTGGAGCGTGTGAACTCAGCGTCCCTCTTTCATTCCTACAACCAGCGTCTAGCTCATATCCAAAAACCTGTTGATATCGGAGTCTTTGATCATGTTTAAAAGTAGCGGGGTTTCTCCTTCTTATCAGGTCTGCAGCCCTGCAAACTGTTGGGTTGATTTGTGTACAATAACCATGGCAACGCACAGAGCTGACCATACGCCGTAAACTGTGTGTTAACTGGGCGTAAACTGGCCGTAAACTGGCCGTAAACTGGCCGTAAACTGGCCGTAAACTGGACATAAACTGGCCGTAAACTGGACATAAACTGGACATAAACTGGACATAAACTGGCTGTAAACTGTGCCGTAAACTGGACATAAACTGGCCGTAAACTGGACATAAACTGGACATAAACTGGACATAAACTGGACGTAAACTGGACGTAAACTGGCCGTAAACTGGCCGTAAACTGGACATAAACTGGACATAAACTGGACATCAACTGGCCGTAAACTGGACATAAACTGGACATAAACTGGACGTAAATATGGCCGTAAACTGGCCGTAAACTGGACATAAACTGGACATAAACTGGCCGTAAACTGGCCGTAAACTGGACATAAACTGGCCGTAAACTGGCCGTAAACTGGACATAAACTGGACATAAACTGGACATAAACTGGACGTAAACTGGCCGTAAACTGGACATAAACTGGACATAAACTGGACATAAACTGGCCGTAAATTGGCCGTAAACTGGACATAAACTGGCCGTAAACTGGCTGTAAACTGGACATAAACTGGCCGTAAACTGGACATAAACTGGCCGTAAACTGGACATAAACTGGACATAAACTGGCCGTAAACTGGACATAAACTGGCCGTAAACTGGACATAAACTGGACATAAACTGGACATAAACTGGCCGTAAACTGGCCGTAAACTGGACATAAACTGGACATAATCTGGCCGTAAACTGGCTGTAAACTGGACATAAACTGGCCGTAAACTGGACATAAACTGGACATAAACTGGACATAAACTGGCCGTAAACTGGCCGTAAACTGGACATAAACTGGACATAAACTGGCCGTAAACTGGCTGTAAACTGGACATAAACTGGCCGTAAACTGGACATAAACTGGCCGTAAACTGGACATAAACTGGACATAAACCAGAGGCGTAGGCAGCAATGGGCCAGGGCGGCACTGGCCCGCCCATTTTACTCACTGGCCCGCCCAGCCAAGTTTGATCAAAATACGTTTTGTTATGAAAAATATTCAAATGTATGCAAAAAAAGAAATAATAACAGTACTAGCTAGTTGTGTGTGTTTAATGTGTATTTTCTTCTGATTAAAACAAAACTGTTTAAACCAAACAATCAAACAATTAGATCAAACGCCTTCGGAACGTAGTTGGTTGCTATGGTAACAACAGGCAGACTCTGCGGGCTGCCTTCAGCAGCTAACGTTAGCTAGCTGGCTGTTTATACAACGTAGCTACCATGGATGTGTTAAGCAATGTACTGTTAAAAGTTACCGCGACAACAATGGCTTCTCTTTAAAGTGGTATGGACAGTTTTCTTGGATGGAGTCCAGTGTAAATAAGGACGAGCTTTTCTGCAGCATGTGCAGACATTTCCCCAGCGGAGCTGACAGCCCATCAGAGAGAGAGGAGGTCCTCACACAGGTAACATTAAGTCAAATGTCTTTCACGCTTCTTGTGTTATTAATTAAGTAACCTAGCTAACCTAGTAACCTTCCTATTTTAGTTAGAAATGGTGAATACTGATGATGGCTTCTAGCTGAAACGCGTTTGTGTTTTGCCCACATTAAATAAGAAGATAACTTCTCTGTGAGTGACCTAGTTTTGGGTTTTCTTTGATCCTGTCACTGCCGTGGACTTAATACACTGTCTAAGATTTGGCACCTGGCTGGCCACTTTTCATTATATCTTTCATAGTTTAGCTAAACAATGCTTGGCCTTCTCTGCTGTTTGGGTTCATGTTTAGTTGCCACTTTGTGCAATAAAAGGGTTAATTTTATAACAGTGCTGTGCAGAGCCAATGCTGCTGTTTCTGCCGGTGCAAATATATTTTAGCCTGAATGTGTTACAATCTACAGGTTTTTGTCTATATTGTTGTGTACAAGTTTTTTAGACGGAGCTTTGTTAGTTGAGCATGTTGTAGACAGTACTGTTATTGCCGTTGTAATGCAGTATGTTGGAAGGTAAAATCGTTGCTGTTTTTTTCAGTTAGTCCTTTTTGCTACTTCGTCTTTTAGAAAATGGCCCACCCAGTTTTGTACTGGCCCGCCCAAAATACTATTTCTGCCTACGCCCCTGACATAAACTGGACATAAACTGGACATAAACTGGCCGTAAACTTGTGTAAACTTCAGTAAAAACCCTCATATATATGTATCAGGGTTTTTACATGTTTTAGAGGCATTTTTCTGAATGCGCTGTATACATGTCCGAAAAATGGCTCTAAAACCTGAATAATACCTGGAATATCCCACACGTCTTAATCTGAAAATGCTGTATTCTGAAAAAGGCCTTTTTACATTAATATTGGAGTATTGGTGCTCATGTAAACGTATTGATAGGTGAAGCATGCTTAAAGTTGAACTAAGTGATGCTTTTATCTGGCTGGATGGTATCCTCTGCATAACAGGGAATGTTTAAAGAGTGTTTTCCTAATGAAGTATTAATACGACTACATCATTTTCTGTGTTACGATAGAATTAAAAAGCTTTTTCATGTTCAGAGGACGAAGAAACACATTTATGACACATCAGACATCATCTGCTGCTTTAGTCCTCATCTTCATCATCAAAGTCAAAGTTAAAGTAACTTTATTGTTATTATGTTGAGCAGTCAGACAACAATATAACTTTAAATCTGGGAGGCAAATTAAAGACATGAAATCACTAAGAACACAAACAGTAAAGTGCAACATAACTAAAATCATCCTCATCATTCCCTGCAAACACAAACTCATTCTGATTCATTATTCACAATGACATCCCAAAACATCAGGACTGTAACAGAGTATTAGTACTATAACTGCAGTAAAGGATCTGAATACTTCTTCCAGCGCTGATAATGACATCCCAAACATCAGGAGCGTGTGAGTGTAACGGTCGCCCTCGGTAACAGTGATTTCCTGTCAGCCTGCAGCATCACAACAGGATGAATCCTTGTTACTGACAGCAACACATCACTGACAATCACAGGCCCTGTCTGTCTGTCTGTCTGCCTGCCTGCCTGTCCATCTGCCTGTCTGTCTCTCTGCCTGTCTGTCTGACAGTTATTCCAGCCAGCTGCACGGAGAAAGAAAACAGATAATGATGATACAATGTAAACCATTCAGTCAAAGAAGGAACATTTCTTTTTTAAACAAACTCAAAGTAAATGGGTAGTTCACCTGGTTGAGCTATAAAGTATGACATAATGAAATCAAAATAAAAGGAAATGTACAAGTGTTTTTCCTTAAAAACAGGTTCATTGATCAGTTAGATCCTCTAATAAAAACACGAGTGTTGGCTCATTAACATGGTGACACTGCTGCTGCTGCTGACTCTGTTCATTTACACTCAATCAGCTCTATTGATTCACTCACACACACACACACACACACACACACACGTTGGAAAACAAAGGGATAAAAAACAGAAGAAAAGATCAGAAAGAGAGCCGAGAAACTCTATCCATCCATGTCACCTCTGAGAGCGAGTGAGTGACCTGTGTGTGGTGTGTGTGTGTGTGTGTGTGTGTGTGTGTGTGTGTGTGTGTGTGTGTGTGTGTGTGTGTGTAAGGGAAACTTAAATCAGCAATTAAGGTAAATAATTGACAAGCTTAAAGATTTATTATTAATGAGACTGATGGACTAATTGCCTTCCGCTTAAAACGGACAGACAACACCTGAAGATAGAGGGAGAGAGAGAGAAAGGGAGGAAGGACAGAGGTAAAGACGGAGTAAAAAGAGGGGGAGAGTCTGTGGAAAATGATTTAAAAAAAAAGGATGGAGCCAAAGAAAGATAGAAAAAGGGGGATAAACAGAAGTGAGAGAACGAGAAAGACTCAGGGAGAGACAAAAAATTAGAGAACTGTCCATAAATATAAAGATATAAAAGAGAAAGCAGAGGTGAAGGGACGAATGGATGAATGGAAAGAGAAGAAGTTGTACTTTGTGTCCTTCACCTGACATTGTGGCTGTTAATCAGCAACAAAAACGTTTTTACACAGACAGAGAGAGAGGAAGACAGACAGACAGACAGAGAGAGAGGAAGACAGACAGACAGACAGACAGAGAGACAGACAGACAGCTGGACAACATCTGGACTCGGAGAATCAGCTGACTGGATCACACATCTGCTCAGTTTAAGCAACAAAAGCTTTAAAAGCGTTGTTTGTTTGTCTATATACACATTGTTTTCTTATCTTATTTCGAGCTGTCGGTACAAAGTCAGATAGAAATATGTCCATAAAAATATGATAAAGAAAAGCGTAAAAAAACCCGACAAAAGCGTCAAAAAAGTGTCAAATGCGTGGAAAACAGCAGCGAAAGAGAGTGAAGTTTCATAATTGTTAAAAATCTAAAACTAAATCTAGACCACAAAGGCTGTCAACATTTATTTTAGGCTGAAAAAAATTATGATTTAAAATACTGCAACAGGCAAGAACATAAATGTAAAATAGGAATATTACTATAAAAATATGAAAAAGATAGGCTGCTATTCAACAAATAAAAGAGTTTAAGAATTCAAAAGCTGGACAGTTGTCAAATGCGTCTAAAACAGAGCCAAAAGCTGAGACAAATGATAGGCTGCTGTTAAATATTTTTAACAAATGAAACTGTTTCAAGAATCGTAAAGCTGCAACATTTTGTGCAAAAGTTGACTGCGTGGCCAGAAGAAAAACTAAACCATGTTGCAGACTCACCTGCATGTGTCGTCGAGTTTTCAGAGTGAGAGTTTCTGAGTGAGCCTTGTCTTGTTAAGAAGCTGCAGCTAACCTAACCTCTGGACTTTAATCCCAGCTTTGAAGAGAAGCGTCTAATCTTTATGGCTGAGGCCGAGGCCGAGTGGAGACGGGAACACAGATAGAAGGATATACGACAGAGATACGACAGGAACGTGTTGTAAAAGCAATGAGAGATATCCTGCAGCTCTATGCCTACACTCTAGTATGTAGGGCAGGAGAATATGAAAGCTACAACACAAATACAAAAGCTACAACACAAATACCTTCTCCGGGAACCATCACCTTATCGTGGTGGAGAGGTTTGTGTGTCCCTATGAACCTGAGGGCTGGGTTGTCTGAAGCTTAGTGCTCCAGAGGCCTGAACTATGAATCCAGATCAACATGCCCAGAGGCCTGAACTATGAATCCAGATCAACATGCCCAGAGGCCTGAACTATGAATCCAGATCAACATGCCCAGAGGCCTGAACTATGAATCCAGATCAACATGCCCAGAGGCCTGTACTATGAATCCAGATCAACATGCCCAGAGGCCTGAACTATGAATCCAGATCAACATGCCCAGAGGCCTGAACTATGAATCCAGATCAACATGCCCAGAGGCCTGTACTATGAATCCAGATCAACATGCCCAGAGGCCTGAACTATGAATCCAGATCAACATGCCCAGAGGCCTGAACTATGAATCCAGATCAACATGCCCAGAGGTCTGTACTATGAATCCAGATCAACATGCCCAGAGGCCTGTACTATGAATCCAGATCAACATGCCCAGAGGCCTGAACTATGAATCCAGATCAACATGCCCAGAGGCCTGAACTATGAATCCAGATCAACATGCCCAGAGGCCTGTACTATGAATCCAGATCAACATGCCCAGAGGCCTGAACTATGAATCCAGATCAACATGCCCAGAGGCCTGTACTATGAATCCAGATCAACATGCCCAGAGGCCTGAACTATGAATCCAGATCAACATGCCCAGAGGCCTGAACTATGAATCCAGATCAACATGCCCAGAGGCCTGAACTATGAATCCAGATCAACATGCCCAGAAGCCTGTACTATGAATCCACATCAACATGCCCAGAGGCCTGAACTATGAATCCAGATCAACATGCCCAGAGGCCTGTACTATGAATCCAGATCAACATGCCCAGAGGCCTGTACTATGAATCCAGATCAACATGCCCAGAGGCCTGAACTATGAATCCAGATCAACATCCCCAGAGGCCTGAACTATGAATCCAGATCAACATGCCCAGAGGCCTGTACTATGAATCCAGATCAACATGCCCAGAGGCCTGAACTATGAATCCAGATCAACATGCCCAGAGGCCTGAACTATGAATCCAGATCAACATGCCCAGAGGCCTGTACTATGAATCCAGATCAACATGCCCAGAGGCCTGAACTATGAATCCAGATCAACATGCCCAGAGGCCTGTACTATGAATCCAGATCAACATGCCCAGAGGCCTGAACTATGAATCCAGATCAACATGCCCAGAGGCCTGAACTATGAATCCAGATCAACATGCCCAGAGGCCTGTACTATGAATCCAGATCAACATGCCCAGAGGCCTGTACTATGAATCCAGATCAACATGCCCAGAGGCCTGTACTATAAATCCAGATCAACATGCCCAGAGGCCTGAACTATGAATCCAGATCAACATGTCCTGGATTTCTTTAAGTTTTCCCGGCTTCACCTAACCTTTTTTTAGCTACTGACTCTGGGAATTGTGTTATTCTGGTGCTTCTTGACCTGACTGCTGCTTTTGACACAATGGACCATGAAATCCTTATCTCTCATTTAGAGCGGTGGGTGGGCATTAGGGGCATTGCACTGAAATGGTTCAGATCCTATTTGGAAGGTAGAACTTTCTGTGTCAGCTGTGGAGATTTTGTGTCCTCCTCTGCTCCTCTGTCTTGTAAATACGAGCATATTTCCCCCATTTTATCGTCACTGCATTGGCTGCCTATATATCACAGGATCCATTTTAAGATTCTTTTATTTGCTTTTAAAGGCCAAAATGGCCTTGCCCCTCCTTACATCTCTGAGCTGCTACATCCCTATAGACCCACCCGTTCTCTCAGGTCAGCCGATCAACTGCTCCTAATTGTGCCGAAAACAAAGCGCAAGCAAAAAGGGGACCGTGCTTTTTCTGTAGCAGCTCCTAAATTGTGGAACAATTTAACTTTGCACATTAGACAGGCATCTTCACTGTCTATTTTTAAGTCTCTTCTTAAAACCCATCTTTATTCTTTGGCCTTTGAAAACTGAAATTGACAATTCATGTTTGGTTATACTGGTCGTATTGGTTCATTGTATGGATTTTTTTTTGTACTTGTATTATATGGGTCGTGTGAGTTTTGTATTTTAGGGCTTTTATGTATTCATTTATTGTTTTACTGTAAAGCACTTTGTGTCCTTTGGATTTTAAAGTGCTCTATAAATAAATTTTGATTGATTGATTGATTCCCCATCAGTCAGGACCAAGATCTGACCATATTTACACTTGTCCTTTCCATAAACTGTTGTTGCTTTAGCCTTTTATTTCAGTTGCAACCCTGGCAGTGGGAAACGACCGAGAGAGCAAATAAAAAATATAAATACAAACATAACGGCACCGTCAGACCCCGCCTACCAAGAGCCTAGGTCTGTCCCAGGTCTCTCCCTAAAAGGGAGGTTTTCCTCGCCACTGTTGCACTGAATGCTTGCTCTTGGGGGAATTAACTTTGTAAGTTATAGAGTGTGGTCTAGACCTACTATATCTGTAAAGTGTCTTGAGATAAGTCTTGTTATGATTTGATACTATAAATAAAATTGAATTCAAACAGATGTGTCTCACTGGCAACACATGGCTCAAGAAGCTGACAGATAGCGTATATGTAATTCTCTCTGCTGAAAATCTATATCTGTCATAAAAATACCCATCAGGGAATGTTAACGGGGTTGTCGCTCGCTAAATGTTTTAATTTTTTTGAGCGCACCTCTCTCTCTCTTTCAATTTTCAATTTCAATTTCATGTTGCTTTATTGGCATAACAAAAAATATATCTGTGTTGCCAAAGCATAAGAACAAACATACATATAAATAACAACAAGGAGTAAATACATCTGATATAATAATAGAAGTAAACAGGATAATTATGATATAAATGCATATGCTAAACAAATTTTGTGCATGTCCCTCAAAGGGTACATTGAAACAACAATAATATATATATATATATATATATATATATATATATATATATATATATATATATATATATATATATATATATATATATAAAAATAGAATACAAATAAACAAAATAATAGAAAAATAAAAATGATTATATTTACAATTTTCTATTTATTTTGCCTTGTATTGTGGCAGGAGAAGACATATTTAGCTGCTAGCCATGCCGTGGTTTTATCTTCCTCTCTCTCTCTCTCTCTCTCTGATCTTCTAAGAACGGTGATGTCGTTATCAACCGAGTATTGATTGGTCAGTAGGCGGAGCTTTAACACCAGTTGATCTCTAATCTCCAACATACCATAATGCTCCCGACCAGGTTAGGTGTTCAGCATAAGTTACCACGGCGATGTAACCCAGTAACAAGTGATCCATCGTCGTGGTACAGAAACCCTTGGTTGAAGCTGAAGTTACCTGGGTAACGTAGTACAGGCCTCTGGTTGGGTCTCCCTAACCCTAACCCTGTATTCACTTTGCTTTATTGGCATGACAACATCAATATATCTGTGTTGCCAAAGCATAAGAACAAACATACATATAAACAACAACAAGTAGTAAATACATCAGATATATTAATACTGCTAGTTCTCTCTCTCTCTGTCTCTCTCTCTGCATTATAAATGATGCTGTATATGATATTGTTTTGTAAAACATTTTGGATGGAAAGTAGTGTGTGTACAAGCCAAACACACACAGTGAAGTCTCCCTCTCTCTGCATTAACCATATAACTGAAGCCACAACCATTATGTGGTCTGTGGGTTTCTCTCTCTCTCTCTCTCTCTAGTTGTGGTCAGAGGGAATTGTGGAAGGAAGAGGCAGAGAAATAAACACCACGTCCCGGTGAGGCTAATGTCAAACCTGCCTCATTATCAGCACCGAGCCTCTTCCATCTCACACCACAGATCACATCAGGGGTGCAGACAAACATTTAACGTGTCACACACTCACAACTAAATGTTAACTTTGCACTCAATGCATCTCTACACAATGTATAATGAGATGAACGGAGCACATTGTAGCCGCCAGGAGCCTCTGCAGGACGTAGATATCAACAACACAAAAGTTTATTATTATAGATTATAGTAGGAATAAGGTCAACCCTTTTCCCAACAGATTTCGCCCATGTCAAAACACATTTCAAGTTATTAAAACAAAGTATGTTTGGCTCCTAAAACACATGCCTTTTATCCCGGAGGAAGATATGGACAAAACACAAGACTTTCACCCAGGAAACGGGTGTTCATTTTGGGTGAAAGTCTTGTGTTTTCTCCTTAACTTCTCCAGGACATGAACACCTGTTTCCTGGGTGAAAGTCTTGTGTTTTCTCCTTAACTTCTCCAGGACATGAACACCTGTTTCCTGGGTGAAAGTCTTGTGTTTTCTCCTGAACTTCTTCAGGACATGAACACCTGTTTCCTGGGTGAAAGTCTTGTGTTTTACATGCTTCTCCTGCCTTTCTATCTGAGTTTGTGGAGAAGCTGTGTCAGCATTTGGTCCTTGGGTAAACGCTTAATTGGGTTTGGAACATAACAAGCTAAAAAGACAGAGGGAGGGAGGGATAGAGGAGGAGGCGATGGGTAGATGGATGTGAAAACAAGTGAGCGGACTGACAGTCGGGGCAGCCATTGATCGTCCTCTCTGCATCGCTCCATGCATCGGCAGAAGACAGATAGTGTTGAGGTGGCCGGTATTGGATTTGTGAGTTAATGGCCTTGCCAGGATGAGACAGATGGAGAAATGAAGAAGAGGAGAAAGACAGAGGGAGGGCAAGAGAGAGAGGAGATTATCTGTGGGGAGGGAGAGAGGACAAAGAAGTGAGGATGCCGCTTTCGTCTTTTTTCAAAGTTGTTCTTGACGATTCTTTCAGGGTTTTTGTTGCTTTTTTCAATGTTTTTGTCACCTTTTTTGACAGTCTTTTGTTGCTGCAAAGTCAGTATTCCTAGAAGCATCAATCAGGTGAAGTTGTAATATATAAACTGTAAATATCAGGTCCAGCTGACACAGCTTAAAGAGAATATTACCATAAAAGCTAATCACAGCAACCTTTGGTTCACTGATAATACCAGGGATTAATAGTGTGTGTGTGTGTGTGTGTGTGTGTGTGTGTGTGTGTGTGTGTGTGTGTGTGTGTGTGTGTGTGTGTGTGTGTGTGTGTGTGTGTGTGTGTGTGATAACACTACCACCTTTTATTGTCCAACAAACTGAACGGTTAATGAGCAGCCTGAACTTTGACCCCAGTAATAAAGATTTACTTAATAGCTGCAAAGACATACTGTATATATAAATTATCTTATGCACTTGACTAGAATATTTAACATTTAGCATACTTAAACTAAAGCACAAGGCGCAGAAGAAAAGAAAGGGGGGGTTAAGAGGATGAAGAGCAAAAAGTAAGAGACGTAATAACGTTTGGTCCAAGGTCATCATCTGTATCACTTACCGCTGCTCGGCTTTATGTGTGTGTGTGTGTGTGTGTGTGTGTGTTTGTGTGTGTGTGTGTGTGTGTGTGTTGGGGGTTAGAGTGGCCTCAGACTGTAACGATAATAAATATGATTATTAATCCCATTAAAGGGAGCTGTGTTTACCCCAGAGAGATGATGAAGTGTAGAAGTGTCCTCCTGTGGGCAGATCGGCCCACAGCCATCTGTCTGTAAACCTGCAGCATGGCTTCCCACTGCTGCATTCACACGGGGGGGGTAAACTATCAAAGCGCAGAAAAAGGTGCTTTTTCAGAGGATTTTTTGATGCTTTTTTCATAATTTTTCTCTGTTTTTTTAGACACATTTTTAATGCGCTTTTAAGAAATTTTTTGTTCCTCCTTTTTTCAATGTTTTTAGGCTCTTATTTTGAGCCTCTTGCATCTCATAATATCTGAGCAACACTTAGCCAACATCTCTCAGTGTGAAAAAAGGTTTCCTGTCTTTTTGGGTTTTGGGCACAACCAGATGGGCCAATATTGGAATATATAATTATTATGAACTAAACTGATACGGGTTTGTCTAACAGATGGAAGTAAAGCATCAGCGTGGGGCTTTAAAGTCGACCAACGTTCAAATATTCTGTTCATAATGTCACAGCTGACCTCCGCTGACCCCCTCCCACTCCCTAACTCATCCACAACTGGAATATCAATCCACATCTGGAATTCTCCTCCATCGTCTTTTCTGTCATACAGAGGAAAATTAAAAATGTAGATCTAATCGGAGGGGGGGTGTAATGTGATCAGGATGACAGGAGATCAATGGAGACTGACACACACACACACAGACGACACACACACAGACAGACACACACACACACACAGATACACACACATTTCACTTTCTTTGCATCATTTTATTTAAATGTGTCTTCATCTTTGCAACAGAATACATTTTTTCTAAATTCTGGCAGTTCTGACTGCAGGTTTGTCGCTGTGCAAAGTGTGGGTCTTTAAAAGAAACAATAACTGAGAAAACTCTGATTTATGGTGCAGATAATTTAGTTCTGCTGAAACCACGTGAGACCTTTAAACCTTGAATGTAGCACACTCACACACTCACACACACGCACAGTGTTCCTGATCCAAATCTAATCACAATTCAATCATTAACTGTCTCTCTCTTATCACACCTGTAGGACTCTCACACACTCACAACACAAACACAGCGATGGATAAATGAAGTATTGACCCAGAGGATTCATGCAAACTCAACACTTATGCATGTGTGTGACATTTGAATTAAATATGCTGATGAAGCTGCACACTCTGCCAAGAAGAGATATTATATACAGGAATACATCGCTAAAACAGCTGATAAATTGCACAGAGTTGGGTTGGAGGTTGGAGTTGGAGGCTTGCCAGGATCATCAGGAAACAAACATACTCAAAGCTTCAGTTATCGTCAATACAAGTGTGTGTGTGTGTGTGTGTGTGTGTGTGTGTGTGTGTGTGTGTAATGTGATTTTTTTGTGGGTTGTATAAATTGTCCACTGACTGACCACTGTGGTCAGATGCAGCGGTCAGCTTAAGTGTCCTTTCCCCTCTCCTTCCCTAAACACCCCCCCCACACAGACACACACAGCCACCCACCCCCCCCATCCCCCCCCACACACACACACACCCACCCAGCCACCCACCCACCCCCACACACACACACACATCTTCATTAACAAAGAAACATTTATATCGATCTGGTCGGTCTACAGCTCGTGTTACAGCAAAGAAATATGTATTGGGAGCACTAAATGGGTTTTACAAACGCGCACACACACACACACACACACACACACACACACACACACACACACACACACACAAATTTGTATTGACGATAACTGAAGCTTTGAGTCTGTCATTTTCCTGACGAGCCTCCAACCAAACTCAAGCAATTTATCAGCTGTTTTAGACAAATCTCAAAATGTTTCACATTTCATTTGTTACAGCTGCTAATCCACTCGGTAACAGATACACACACACACACACACACACACACACACACACACACATTTACAGAGGAAAGGAAAACATGCAAACACACACGGCGCTGCAGAGTGACCGGTCAGTGCTAAGCAGGTTAGGGTGAGTGAATTAGTATTGAGCAGCTCCTTACAGCGTTATCTGTGGCTGCAGCTCGCCGCTGGTGTCAGAACTCAAGCTACAGACTGTGTGTGTGTGTGTGTGTGTGTGTGTGTGTGTGTGAGAGATCC